>JARBWK010000001.1:100135983-100191071 GCA_030556195.1 Anolis apletophallus
TAGATGAGTGGGAATACAGTGCAGTTTGAGCTATGAAAGTTAATGGGATTCTTAATGTGAATGGAAAACACCAGTGCGCATGGCAAAAGTCCTACCTTCACTGCTGGCAGGAAGCCCGGAACTAAAGTTGCAAGAAAGAACAGAGAGAGACTAAAATTGATAGCTTGCACTGTGAGAAAGGATGTTTATAGAAGGCTATTGTTCTCCTTTCTAGTGATGACAGAGACATGATGCAAATGATTTATATAGTGTTTATTGGATTAATGAAATGTCATGTAACAACAGTAATCACCAGCCAATTATGATTGTTTTAACCATGAAGAAGGGGTGGGTTTAACTGGATGGACTCCATTACGAGTATAAATGTCTTTGCATGAAATGTGACGGGGTCTTTTGCCCCTATCTACAGCTGTGTTCTGTTGGCAAATACCCACCAGCTGGTGAAAGATAATAAACCTTTTTGTTTTTCACCCTACTTCACAGTTGTCACGTGTTTCCCTCTTCTAAGTATCCGCACGTTCGGGCAGCGTTGGTAAGATTAATTTGGTACTTGGAGTTCTAGAACTCCCGGTTCTGCTTCATAAGGAAAACTGTGTTTACTGTGAGAAGAAAGAAAGCAGTCGTAGACCCAGGCCATAGATACTGGGAGGAGATGCCCTTGTTCTAAAATGTGAGGGTTACTGAGGAATCACAAGCATTTTCCTTTCTGCTGGTGACAAGAGCTGAGATCGAAAATGTAGGAAAGAAATAAATTGCAACAGGTTGTGAGTTACACATGTAAAGAAACTCCCAAAAGGAAAATCCGGCAAAAAGTCTAGTTAGACACAAGACTTTCAATGAGCACTGTACAGAATCTAGAACAGTTTGTTATGCTGGGTTTTTTTTTTGCCTGAGTGCATTAATAGCCCATCTAAAAAGGAAGCACTGGGAGACATGTCTTTGATGTACTAGTGATTTCATTAGATGCCCTATGGATGCCAATAGAAAGTTGGGGGATAAATAAATAAAAATCATGTGACTCAAGCCTAATGAGCATTTCATTCATGTGTTTCTAGTCATCCATGCTCCTCTGAAATGGTGATTCTCCACTTAGCTTTCTTCTCTGCTAATGGAATCTCAGGGATGAAGGAGAAATTGGTTTGATTTGCATTAGTAGAATAATCTACAAAGTACATATTTCCTAAAGTGTTTTGTGAATGATGGTGTCCTTGTCATTCAGCGTTTGCCCTTCTGCCTAACTTTAGAGAGGAATTATGTGGTCAAAAAGATATGTACAAAATGTGTATATTAACAAGAAATGCACATAAACATGGAAATCTGAGAATAATTGAAACTGTAAAATTACTCAGCCTCTGTGAAATACACTGCATTTGAAATCATATAATGTTTTCAGTTAGTTGTGATATGAATTAGTGATGAGACTAGCTGACCTTTGCATTCCTTATTCTATGCTGCTTTTATTACTGACCACTGTCAAAATACCAGCTCTACATTTATCTGGCATGGCAGGTTTCATTTTTATTAGATATGGCACTTCGCATGTCACAGCTGAATGTTTCAATGTCTAGGCCCATCTTGACCTGACAGATTGCCAAAAGTAATAAAGGTTTTCCAGCCAATCACTTTTAGTCTGGCAGATGTGAATAGTATAGGACAATTACTATTTGCCTCACCTTTACTTACAAGGGAATCTGCTAATGAAAGCCTACGTCACACACTCTGGTTAAAAATGTTGCTAGTGTTTGGTAAGAGTACGAGTCTGAGGATTCATCTACACTGACCATTTAATGTGGCTTCAAGCCAACTCAAAACTGTGGCAGCCACAAAATGCATGCCTCTAATGCATGCTGCAGTGTGGATTAAAAGGTATTATTAAGGAAAATTGTAGGAATTTTCAAAGATAAACTTTTTAATGCAATGAAGCAGATACCAATATATCCTAGATTTCAAGCTGAAATCAGCTCCACAAAATGTGGAGTGCATTGTAGAAATCTGCCTTTACCGAAACACTTTGTAGGGACAAAGGGTCTGTCAAAGAAATTGTGTAAGTCTATGCAAATAATACATTCAAATAATACATTTCCCCAGATCTAGGAAAGGTTCTCTTAAAATGCTATGATATGACATGTGATATAAGTAAGTCCTAGGATTAGCTTCTCTATGTGACATATATGAAATCATAGGTAGGGAGGGAGGGAGAAATTGTTTTAGTTTATTGTATAGCAGTGTAAGATAAAATACCTAGTAAAAATCACACATCTTAAAGAACAGACCAGCAGAGAAGGCATGTTGCTGCAGTTTGCACTCTCTCAACAAAAGTAAAAAGAAAGGCATATTTCCTTTTTTGTGCTAAGTGACTCAGCATGCTCTCTTGTATCCAGCATAGCCATTACTTCCTTTTAGCTTTTCAGTATGTTGGGATTCTTAAATGTTGCACAAAGGACAACTGATAATCCTCATTTTTGAAAAACAAACTTCTGAAATCCTGACATGTTTTAAAGAGAAAAACCAAAGAAGGGCATAACAATGATGTTCGTCAATGAAATTAAATAGTATTGGATTAAAAGTGATGATTTGAGAATGAAGAAATAATTCAATCATTTGAAGAGTGATTCTGCTATCACATATATCAGTGTTTCTCGACCTGGGGGTTGGGACTCCGGGGGGGGGGGGGGTCACGAGAGGGTTTCAGAGGGTCACCAAATACCATCAGAAAACATATACGGTATTTCTGATGGTCTTAGGAACACTTTTGGCAGAGAAGGCTGAAGATCTCTCCACCTGTCCTCTTCCTTTTTGGTGTAGGTGAATTACAAGTCCCAAAATTCAAAAACAGCCCCCCTGCCAAGCCCACCAGTATTCAATGTTGGCAATGTAGGTAGTATGCTAAGTTCAGTGCAGATCGATTGTAGGCTGGGTTCAGAGTAATCTTTGATTGCAGGTGAACTATATATCCCTGCAACTCCCAAATGTCAAGGTCTATTTTCTCCAAACTTCACCAGTGTTCACATTTGGGCATGTTGAGGATTCATGCCAAGTTTGGTCCAGATCCATCATTGTTTGAGTCCACAATGCTCTCTGTATATAGGTGAACTACAACTCCAAAACTTAAGGTTAATGCCCACCAAACCCTTCCAGTATTTTCTCTTGATCATGGCAATTTTGTGTGCCAAGTTTGGTTCAATTGCATCATTGGTGGAGTTCAGAATGCTCTTTGATTGTAGGTTAACTATAAATCCTATCAACAACAATTCCAAAATGACAAATGACAAATCAACTCCTCCATCCCACAAGTATTCAAATTTGGGTATTCAAATCTGTGCCAAATTTGGTCCAGTGAATGAAAATACATCCTGCATATCTGATATTTACATTACAGTTCATAAGAGTAGCAAAATTACAGCTATGAAGTAGCAACTAAAATAATTTTATGGTTGGGGGTCACCACAACATGAGGTGTATTAAGGGGTCGCAGCATCAAGAAGGTTGAGAAACACTGGCATATATCTAGTGGATTTTCCTTTTTTAGAGAGGTTGAATGCCTGCCTCTCAGGGCTACTTTAGGGGTTGTTTTCTGTTCTGAAAAAGAATGGAACCAGATGGCCCCTTTGAGTATAGTATAGTATTTTGCATTACACAGGATTGAGAGAAAACCTGTTGTCACATTAATACATTTCAAAAATAGTTTTTGAAATGAAATATTGAGTAGAAGGAAATGAAGTGCATCTCTTTCAGTTTAGCTTCCTGACTAGTTAGTTTTTCATAGATGTCTTGGAGATGAACATTTTTTCCTAAAGTTTAATTACATCCCAAAACTAAATAGATATGAGAAAGGTGTTATATCTCATGATTTCACAGGGCTCACTCAATTGTTAGTCTCTACTCTGGGTGCAGGGACTAGACAGATCAAACCAAGAACGTATCCAAACTGATAAGAAAAAAATCATATTTTGTTCCTGGTCTTTCTGATTTTATGCTTGTTGAAACAAACCAATTTGGGGGGTTGCTATAAAAGGCTCCGATTATACTGGGAGCTGACAGAAAATATCTTGGGATAAAAAAATTATGGATCTCTAAAATAAAATCAGAATATAATCTGGGATTTCCTGGTCTTTTTAATGAGTTTGAATGTACTCCAAAATACATCAGAATCTTCCAATTTACTTGTAGCAGATTTGTAGGAAATCTAGGTAAACTTGTTGAAAATCCTAGTTAATATTAAATATGTTTTTTGTTTATACAAATGTGAGTTCAGAATGGAATTGGAGCTGATGGTTTTCAATAGTTCCACCTGATGGGAGTGTGAGTAAGCTCCATGGTCCTGCAGATGATTGGCCAGGAATTTAAAGAGGCTGTAATCCACCATTCCATATGTTCTAGTAGGACTATATAGTATTTTATAATCTGTTTTATGTATTTATTTGTTTGTCCTATATCTGAAAGACCTATGGTCTAAACATTGAATAAACTAAACTAAACAGTGAGACTAGAATGTTTGATGCAGCATCGTTGGACTTGGTAGGGTCAAGGAAGGTCCTCTTAAGCTGTTATGGTTTAGGGCAAACATGGGAATCTGAAAGTTGATGGATTCCTTATTTTATTTGCTGGGATATGCGTAAACTGGAGCTTTAGAGGAATTGGGCAAATGCTTGCATAGGTTGTGGGCTAGAATAATTTGCTATCCCTTAGTTGTCAACATCACAACTTCAGTGTCTCAGGTTAGATTTCCTTTCATGCATAAAATATTAGGTAGTAATCACAGTAGTAATGGGGTGAGAGTATGTGCTGCTGACCATGTCCTGAGCACTGGTCATGTTACTACACAGTAGGCTTGTTTAGGTTCAGTTCAGAAAATCCTAAAATTCAGAAAAACCTACTGAATTTGGACTTTTGAACCAATTTCGAACCATGCAGGAAAAGTGGGAGGGGCAAATCCGAATTCGAACCACTTACCAATTGTTCGGAATTATTCTGTAATGTTCAGATGTTTTGCTTCCCTGGCGAGTAGCGATGCAAAGAGGGATGAAGTGGGTGTGGCTAAGCACAGCTATTCTTGAAGGCCACTCCCCCAATGGTAGAGATTGCAAAAGGTCCTGTAGTTTAACAGGTCCTGTAGTTTGAGAGGAATCCCCTGTGGTCTTTTACCTGGCATAGTTTTGGTTCTGCAGTTTATTAATCAAAAAGAGAAATCTTGGGTCAATATTAAGGGCTGCCAGTTTCTCCCAAAGCTTTTCGCTGTTCACAGAGTCAAACGCCTCCTTGGGGTCCAAGAAGGCCACATTTAGTTTGTTAGGGCAATTTTTAGAGTATTTGTTAGCTAGGTGAGCCAAGATGTGGACCTGATCCAATGTTGATTTCCCCTTAGAAAATCCTGCTTGCTCGGGGCCAATTATGTTGTTTTGGAGCTGGAGCTGTTGCTTAGACTCTTTAATTGTTATAAGAAGGAGGTTGTTTGGAGTGGAGCGATAATCATTGTAAAGTGAGCAAATCTGTTTATTTATCATTATGCACTCTTTGTTGAACCAATTTTTTTGTCTGGCACTAAGTTGCCTTGGCTTTCTTTGTCAATTGTGTAATTTCAGAAGGATAGATTTAACAAGGGATTCAAACCCAATGATCACCTCCTTATGACCTAAGCTTTCAGTTATAATGGCTTCCATGTACATCACTTCATAAAAGCTTAAGATATCTAGGCACATCTTTCGTCCTTTCATTCCACTTCAGTGTGTTGTGGGTATGTTTGTTCGAGTGAGAAAGTGTTACTTTGCTCCAAGTCCAGGGTGAGGAGAAGGGGGAGATAATCACTAAGCAAATTGTTATCTACAGCAAATGCGTCAATGCATGGAGGGTGAGATCAAAAAATAGTCTATTACACTAGAGCCTCTTGAAGAGACAAAGGTATTTTCATCAGAGTTGGGAATTTGAATAAGCCCGTTTAACCAAAACAGGTTGAGCTGCGTGGCCATTTTCATGAAGCATTTCCCAGCTTGGTCGCATGCTTGGTCTTTAGAGTGTCAGGCTTCTGGAGTCAGTAAAGCTAGTCGCTACTCTAGCGTTGAAGTCGCCCACTATAATAAAATCACAAGAGGGATTCTTGCACTTTAAATCTAGTATGTAGGATGTTAATTTATCCCAGTGACTGACTGTTTCATTTTTCCCCAAGCTGCTTGGGATATAGATTTTAACAAATACTAATTTTCTGGTTGCAAAAGTTAACCGGACTCCTTGTGCCAATGGTGGAAGATTAGTTAAACTGGAGGCAGCTATATTTGATGAAATGGCTATAGCCACCCCCACCCCCTTTTTGGGCAACCAAGGATCTTTGATTTAGTGGCTGGTAAGTTGAATGTACGGTACTCTAGGATATCAACATCCTTTAGGACCCAGGTTACTTGGAGAGCAATTACTGATGTACTTTTGAGGTACTTTAGGAAATAACAATTTGATATTTTTTTCTCCCCCATCTTGCTATGTTCCACTATATGAAAAGAGTTTTGGTCATTGTACTTTTTCCAGTTGGGTTACAGATGCAGTAAGTGCCGGTCTAGGGGCTGAGGTGGTTTTCTCAGATTAGTAGGTTGGGGTGGGCCCGCCCCTATTTGGTGGAGTAGGCCTCGGGAGTCTATAAAAATGCACCCATTTGCACTCTTGACTGTCCCCATTTGCACAGGCAAATTGATGGAAAATGGTTTATCTATGGCTTCCCTTTGGAGCACTTTTGGGGCAATACTTGTTCTGTTTAGTTCTGGCTAATTCTTGTGCCCAGGTTTGACCGGTTTGGTGTGGATTGTTGTAGATAGCTCTTAGTGCTAGGAGATTGAGCTCCAGTTCTCCACCTTCTATTTGGTCCAAGTAAAGATTTGTGAGTGGAGTCTCCAAAGTTGCATGGTCTGCTTCATGTGCAGTTTGGGGCTCCAGATGTATTTTATTTGCAGTAGTTTTTAGATGACTCCGTGCTTGTTGTGAGTTTGGCTCGGCTGTGTCTTTATTGTGTGATCTCGTCATTGGGATTGAGGCTGTCTTGCCTTCCACGAGGGAAAG
This sequence comes from Anolis apletophallus, assembly GCA_030556195.1. Lineage (NCBI taxonomy): Eukaryota > Metazoa > Chordata > Lepidosauria > Squamata > Anolidae > Anolis > Anolis apletophallus. The sequence goes on from JARBWK010000001.1 coordinate 100,143,025, forward strand.
AGGGGGTGGAGGAGCTTTCCGTGGCTCCAGGTTATATTATAATATGGATTAATTGTTGAATGGATATTGTAGTTTATTATTACTTTGGGTGATCTTTCATATGTGTGTGTTGCAGTTTACAATTAGCAACTTTTCCCATGTGTGTTTGGGGTGGATGAGCTGCCTTGTAGAACATCAGACAGGAATATGGCTGTAGGAGGGAAGGAAGAGATGGCTGAGAGACATGGGCCATCTTCAGGATTACCGGTTGTATTTTAGTTTTATCAGTATTGGACATGCTCAAGGCTTCTGGGAAGGGTGCTTGATTTGATTTGGTTGCACTGTCTCTGTTGTTTTCATTGAGGGTTTTGTCACTATTGTGCTTGGTTGGATTTGCAGGCTGAAATCAATCAATCAATCAATCAGTTTATTTGTATGCCACCCTTCTCACCCCGAAGGGGACTCAGAGTGGCTTACAACACAATACAATACAAGACAATAAAAACAGTGAAGCAAAGCTTCCAAAACAAATTTTACAGGGCGAAGACAAGCTTCAAATTGTGTACGAATACACTTAACAATATTCCAAAGGCAGATTATGCAAAAATATACATTCCTACAAAAACATAAGTGGGCAATTAAACACAGTACATACAATAATCATAATAGATAAACTATACAGGCAACCTAAATGCATGATATAAAACTAATACACTGAAAAACTATACTAAAACCCACCTAATCAATAATGCCAACACCGGAAATAATCAACCAGCGCCCTATAAAAATAACCTACACCCCACACCCTCCTCCCCTATGTAAAAAGTCCTTCTCACCTCCTCCTGCTGCCATTTTCCAAAGGGACAATGAAACTGATGCCTGGCATGCACAGCGGGGAGGGTGGGGCAATGGCTGGCCCCGGTTTCTTTCTCCCTCCTCCTCGCTTCCCACTGCTATTCTTAAGGGCAGCGAGGCTGGAATGGCTGCAGCTGGTGCCTGGCGTCCACAGCAGGGAGGGAGGGGCAATGGCCAGCCCCAGTTTCTTTCTCCTCCCTCCTCCTCGCCTCCCGTTGCCGTTCTTAAGGGCAGGGGGCTGGAATGGCTGCATCTGGTGCCTGGCATCCACAGCAGGGAGGGAGGGGCGATGGCCAGCCCCGGTTTTTTTTCTCCTTCCAAATAGTGAAATAGTGACTTTGTTTGGGTGTCCTGGAAAACTCTAGTTGCAAATATCCCTTCCTTTTCCAAATTCCCCTTGTTATACTTGTTTAGTATTTGGGATGGTATATGAGAAGTTAATATCACTCTTTGTGGGAGCCAATGCAAGAGGAGATGTATTGGGTCCAACACCTGGACCAATATCAAGTCAAGGCCACTTTTCCTACACTGGAGTAGGAGACTCAAGTTGTTTGTAGCTGCAGTTACTATATTCCACGCAGGTCGAATTTCCTTGTATTGGGATGCTGAGTATACTGTGAGGAAAATTTGTCTGAGGTTGTAGGTTTGTGGGAAAGTTCTTGCCATTTGATTGTATTGAGCTGGAGGAAATGCCTGACTCTGCTTGCTATAGCCTCTTTCCCCCTGTTTTGCTGATTCACAGGAGACAATTGAAGTTTGCTTACTTCTGTTGTGACCCAAGGACCTGGAAGACCCCTCAGTAATCCGCTTGACACTGGCCACGTTTAAAATGCTTTATTTAGAATATAATATATAGTAAAGAGACTAGGATTATAGTCTAAAGATGTTCAAAGCATCAATAGATAGCAGCAATTGTCCAAGGAGGCAGGAAGCAAAATTATAGTCCTTTGGTATATGCAGGAACAAAGCAAAGAGAATCTTCTTGCCCCAAACGGGCTAAATCCAGGAAAGGTAAATACTTGGCTTAAAGCTTGGCAAACAAAGTTCTTGGCAACAAAGTTCTTAACTGGCCCAGCGGCCAGACAAGGTTCCGTGAAGCTTGGCTTGGAAAATGCAAAGTTGACGAAAGATACCCATGGTCTCTGAAGCTGAACCTATATAGGTCCCAAAGCTTTGATCCCTTCAACGCAACCGCGTCGAAAGTCAGTTCTCAAAACAGATCCCAGCTGGCCCCTCTTTAGGCCTTTCACATGGGAATGGTATGTGATTCCAATTAGCAGAGGCACCTGGGAAGGAGAAGGGAGTCGTTCCATCTCTGCTTATCGGGTCGGGAGGGAGATGAGGTTTACTTAGCCTTGAACAAGGAATGACCTGGGAGTCTTTGCAAACACAGCCTGGCCGCGGCTTGCCTTTTGGCCTAGCAGGCCTCAACGAATTAACATGGCTGTGGTCTGGCTTGACCAAGGAAACAGGTTGGGGATCATGCTGGGGTGTGACACCTGCATCTTGTATTCTCCCCCTTTATTGTATCCATCAGGAAGTCCACTTTATTATTGAGGAGGTTTAGACATTGGAATATTTCTTGTAGGGAGGCTGCTATCAAATTGCAGAGTTTTGAGGGTACCATTATGCTATCATCGGGGGGGGGGGGGGTGTAGTGGTAGCAATGTTCTCCATAATATCTGCCCCTTTTTCCGAAAGTTCTTGTTCAAGTGGAGAATATTGGTTTGTCACCGGAACATTAATCTCGACACTGGGCAACTCTTGCATTCCTGAGTGAGAAGTATTCCTTTATCTTGAGTTGTTTCTGGCCAGTGGGGAGCAGCTGTCTTTGATCTCTCACCTCCTCCTCTTGTTAGGAGTAATTTCTTCCAGTGTCTGCTAGTAGCTTCAGCTAGATTTCAAACTCTCCCACACAACTGTACTCCACAGCAAAGATAGTGACCAAAAACAAAGTAAAGCTTAACAATAATCTCTAAAATCTTTAGTATCTTGCACTTAACTTAAAATTGCGGGAGAGTGTTTGTGTCCGTCTGGTCTCACTTCATGCAACCACCATAGCATCTGTCTGCTTCTTGAATTTTATATACAACGACACAAGATAACACCCTTGTTCTGATTGGGGCTTTCTGATGCTAAGCAGAATTTTGGGAAATGTAGTTTAGGGCAGGGGCAGGCCTTTTGAATTCTTTGGCATAGAGCTCCTCACCCTCCCTAACTGCATTGCCCAGAATTCTTTGCTTTCTTTCCCAGCAAACTCTGCTTTCTCTCTGTTGCTTCCCTCTCCTAATGACAAGAGACCATTAATTTAAAGAGGAAAGGCAGCCTTTTTTGGCTTTGCTTTGCTTCCTTGTACTGAGAATGAAACTTACTTGGGGAGGCTTCTGAGATTTACAAAATGCAAACAAAAAAGTATTGGGTAATTTTCAACTCTTAAGTATTTGACAAGGGCCATGCTTGCATGTTGAATATTGTGCCATAAGTACAAATTTAATGAATTTAATGAGACTTACGACAAATAATGAAAACATTTTACACCTCTATTATTCAGAAGAGGTTGTTAAAGAGGTTGATCAGAAGCAACTCTGGCATCCCAAATGATTTTTGAAATTGCTTAAGAAACCTGTTCCCACCATGGAATATTTATCCGGAAATTTCCCCAGGGACATTCTTTACCAATTATCACCACTCAGGAGAGCTAGATATGATCATCCCTCTGAAAGCTGTCTTTTTAAAAGTCATCTCTTGACTTACTGTCTCTGTCAGAATATTTGAAAATATCAGTGGTAAGGTTATTAAATCAAAATTATCAGCAATGAGGACATGTTAGACAGTTTATATTTCAGTCTTCTTGCAAATATTGGTCTGAAAGGACAAATATAATATTTTACCATTTTTTAAATAAAAAAAATATCCCTGAACTGCCAGTTAATCCATAAAGGTCATTTTTTTAAAGGGAACTGTGTCTGGTTTCTCTGATTGTGCTTGCATATAAAATGTTTTTGTTGTTGTTGGGTTTTTTTTGCAAAAATCAAATCAATAAAAAGATTTTCAGAGTCAAGGGGGATTATCTTTTTTCCTACAGGATTTTTATGCAAAAGGTAATCTACCTAAGCGGCTAATCAGCAAGATTCTGATAACTCTTTTGCCACATGTCAGGCCTCTAATCCTGTTGGACTCACCAGGTGAACTTTTTGGACTTTTGTTTGAGAAGGTAGTGCAGAATTTTCCTCCAGCTCCTTTTTCAAGTGTCTCTTTCCTGCCCTTCAGGGTTTTTTTTGGAGACCACCAAACTGCCTCCTCACCTCTGAGTTGGAACAGAGAGGCCATAATTATATTTTAAAGTTAGGCTTTTAAAAACGGGAAGGACCTTGGAGGAAAAACCATTTTGTTTTGCAATATGTCTTTTTAAAATGGGTTTATAATTTATATTTAATAGGTATTAAAATGGTTGACTGATTATATGACTTAGGACTTCATCACACTGAAGTTGTGTGACAGCAGAGAGATTCGCCAGACAGCATGGCAAGTCCATGGAATAGCAGGGGAAATGCTGCCCCGCACTCCAAATTGCTTGCTACACCACCTTCCCCATCACACAAGGAAAGCATTGCTGCCCTACTTTCCTCTATTCAATGAGAATACTGGAAGCCTCCTATGTTCTCTGGGCAGCATCCTAGGACGCTGCCAGGATGCTTCCTGTACAGAGGCCTGCCAGAGGTAGCCTTGCACCATATGATGGTTTTTGTTGGGCTCAGTCGAGGAAACGTCCTGGAAGCTTCCTAGGACACTTCCCAAAGATAAGTGATGAGGTCCTGTAACATATTTGAATCCATTCACTTCCAGAGATAAGAATGTTTTTTGTTATCCCAGTCATAATCCTGCTCATCTACATTTGTAGAAATAACTATATAAGATATCTTGGGGAAACAATGTAATAATTGAAATGCTGGAAATAATTTGGAACCATGGCCCCAAAGAGAAGCATTGGTTTGAGTGCTGGGCATGAGTCTTCTGCCATTTTTATTCTATCTTCCTTTTCTTTTCCTTTCCTTTCCTTTCCACATGTGTGTATGTGTCACATATCAATATATGTAGACCCCATGCATTTCATAGGGTTTTCTTAGGCAAGGAATGCTCCGACATGTTTTTGTATGTTCTTTCTCCTGAAACACAGCCTATTTGTTGGAAGTCTCCTACCCATGTACTAACCATGGCTTACCCTGTTTACTTTTCGAGATCAGATGGGATCTTGTGCCTAACAGTTGCTCAGCTTAAAATGTTTTGCCTTCATTTTTATGACTATCCAAGCTTCTTTGCTTAGGTTGAAGTGTCATTACTCATCACATTGAGGTCCCTAATGTGGGCAACAGTAGGGGAATTTGCTGAGCAGCATGGTGAATGCATGGGACAGTGGGAGAAACCATCATCCTGCACCCTGCATTGCCCACATCATCACCTTACTCACCATAAGGGGGAAAGCTTTGCCACTAAGCTTCCCACTGTGCTGGTCCCAGTCTACCTAATGAGAAAATAGGGCTCCATCCTAGGATACTTCCAGGATAGAGTCCCACCTGAAGTAGCCCTGCATCATGTAATGGGCTCCGGCAGGCTCCACCCTGGCTCTGTCCTGGGAGTGTCCTAAGACAGAGCCCAAGCCTCATGTGATGAGGTCCTAAGTCATATATACAGCTATATATACAACTATACATGTAGTTGAGGGCTGCTGTAGCAACTCAGCCCTCATCTCAGTCGGGGGGGGGGGGCAGGAGGCCAATCTGCCCCCACCCCAGCCAGGAGGGCAGGTTGCGGCCCCAGGGGTTCCAATTGCTTTAGACCCCGATGAAGATGATGGCGGGGATGAAGGGCCCGCATCACCAACAGATAGCCTGCTATGGGATGACACCTGGCCGGAGGCCTATTCTGATGACGAGGCTTCTCCTGATTCCGGATCAGATACGGAATATGAAAGACCGGGAGGTTTCAGTTCGCAGGAACGGGTGTTTATGCCAGATGTTGAGGAGGACATGGAAGCCGAGGCCGAACCAGTTTCCCAGGAAGATAACGGCGCAGATGGTGCCATTCCTGAGTGGAGATTCGACCGAAGGGGGAGTATTGAGGCTACGCGGAGAGATTGGAAGCGAGGCCTGGAAAGTCGCTGGTCCCACAAAGGAGGGAATTAAGTAGGCACTTTGTGGGAACATTCCTCAGTTTGCTGGCCACGTCGGAGCTGGAGAGACGTAGCAGCTTGCTGTCCTCCTGGGAGCTAGAGACTGGCTTGCCTTGCCAAGTACTACCTTGGAACCTTGTTGATTCCATGAACTTTGGATTTACCTTGATAACCACGGACTCAGTTACCTTGTTTGATTCGCTTTGTTTTTATGGACCTTGCTTTTGACCCTTATCTTTGAATACTTTTGGACATTGATTGCTTTTTTCCTTGGACTATTTGATCTTTACTTTTTGGACATTTTATCTTCTTCACCTGCTTCTAATTTGGTGCTTAATAAATAGTTAATTGACATTGTGTGTGTGCGATTACGGGGTGGAGACAGGGCCTGCGTTGTGACAGCTGCTGTATCAGATAATCAATACTTTTTTTAAAAAATGAGAGGAAAGTGTTAGTGCAGTTTCTCAATGCAGTAATTAGGTAAAATGGATACTGGGAAAGTTCCAATGGAATGGCTACAAACTCAGAAACTGTCATTTATTCTACCATGTCTTGCTGCCTCATCTGCCCACTCTGTCAAAGTAGAAGAATGTTATCACTGTTGGAAGGCACTGCAGTTGCAATCTGGTCCAACTCCCTCTTTCCACTCAGGCAAACATAACTAAAGTCCTGAACTATTTTATTTATTTATTTATTATTCCAACTTGTATACCGCCACTCCCCAAAGGCTTGGAGTGGTTTACAAAACAACACAAGCAATACATTACATTATAAAACCAAGAAATCTCCAATCAACAGGATTCAATGCCAACTGGAATAGATATGTTTTACAAGCTCTTTGAAAATAAGTCTTAAAGAGCTCGCGTTACAGCTGGTAAAACATTCCAAAGGCATTGTGCCACAACCGTGAAGGCTCTGCACCTAGTAGCCGTCAGATGAAGGGTCTTAAAGTTGGGAACTTCAAGCAAATTCTAATCTTCTGAATGGAGTGATCTCTGGGGTTGGTAGGGGATGAGGCGGTCCCTCAGGTATGCCGGCCCTAGACCATATAAGGCCGTGAAGGTAAGAACCAGCATTTTGAAGGTAATCCGGTGCTCAATCGGCAACCAGTGCAGCTGCTGCAAAGTTGGAGTAATATAACACCTCGCTGGCACCCCAGCGAAAGCCGGGCAGCAGCTTTTTGCACTATCTTAAGTTTCTGGATCACCGACAAAAGTAGGCCAATGTAGAGGGCATTACAGTATTCTAATCTTGAGATGACTGTAGCCTGGATCACCATAGATAGGTCGTCCCTGGACAGATAGGAAGCCAGTCGCCTAGCTTGACACAGATGGAAGAATGCGACACGGTGGATATCTGGGCCTCCATCATCAGCAGAGGGTCCAAAACGACCCCCAGACTCTTTACCAAGGACGATGGGCATAGTGCCTCGTCTTCCAGGTTAGGCAACTGGATCTCCCCTCCATCCGGACGACCCAACCAAAGGATCTCCATCTTCACTGGATTCACCCTCAACCTGCTGGCACACAACCATCCAGTAACGGCCTCAAGCCATTGATGGAAATTATCGGGTGCGGAGTCCGGCCGGCCTTCCATCCTCAGAATGGGCTGAGTGTCATCAGCGTAATGCTAGCACTCAAGCCCAAAGCTTCGCACTAACTGGGCAAGTGGTCACTTATAGATGTTAAAAAACAAAGGGGAAAGTATAGCCCCCTGAGGGATCCCACATGTAAGAGGGGCCCTCTCAGAAACCAACTCTTCCCTCTCCACATGCTGACCCCGATTGTGAAGAAAGGAGGACAACCATTTAAGGGCCATCCCCCTAACTCCAGCCATGGCTAGGCGGTGGGTCAAAAGGTTGTGGTCAGCCATGTCAAATGCTGCCATGAGGTCCAATGACACGAGCAGCGCTGATCCTCCTTGGTCCATCTGGCAGCAAAGCTGGTCTGTAATGGAGACCAGCATAGTCTCCGTCCCATGCTCCATATGGAAGCCGGACTGGAAAGGATCTAGTCCAGCTGTGTCCTGTAGGAACTGCTGCAGTTGCTCCGCTACCGCCCTTTCAATCACCTTGCCCAGAAATGGAAATTCGAAACTGGGCAATAATTGGAGGGGACCGAGTGATCTAAGTCCGGTTTCTTCAGTAGCAGAGATACCATAGCCTCTTTCAAAACCTCTGTAAAAGCTCCTTGGTCAAGGGAACAATTTACTATATTCAACAGAGGACCACATAGTCCCTCCAAGCAAGATTTTAACTATGACCATCCAACCACTGCTCAATGATTTCCAAAGAAGGAAAGTCTACCATTCTCTGCAGTTGTCTATTGATTCCACTGTGGAATAGCTCTTATGCATTTCTTGTGTATGCTTTTGAGGTTATCTCTGGTTTTTTTAATCCTACAGCAGAATTCAGTTCTTAGATGACAATGACAACTATGATTATTGATTATCTGATACTTCATAAATCATGAATCTATCTCCACCATCTCAAACTTGGTTATAGATGTGTAAAAGTTATGAAAATAGGTTCTATCAGAAATGGAAAGACTGTTTATAGCAAAGAGAGGCAACTAAAATAAATGTTTTATTGAACTGAACCATCTCACCTCAAGTAGTTTTCATCACTCCAAACAAAATCTGTGTGGTGAAGATTTCTATCAGGCTTAGAGAATATCAATATATTCTATCTCCAGTGTACTCCAGCTGTAGCACATATCCAATTTCAGTCAAATTCTAAGGGGGTAGAACTAATGAGCTGGCACTGAACAATTGTTCTTAGAGATATTGTTTCACTGATTGTTGATTATGATGGGATTTCAGCTGCAAGGTTGGGCTTCTCCACACTCAATTCCAATCTATTTAAAATATATAATGGTATTCCCTCTCTCTTTCTCTACCCCCCCCCCCGTCCTATTTAATGCAGACATTTGACATAGTTCTGTGTGCTTGTGTTATTGCTTCATATACATATACATATTCCCCTGCTGTTCTACATTGGCAGTTTTTAGGAGGAGTCTGAAAACGTGGCTGTTCCAATGTGCCTTCTCTGAATAAAGTAAATAATGCCCTGCTGTGTTCAATTCCTTGCAAAATATCCTCAGAAGCACTTTAATTACCTGTTGGGTCGTCTGCCCCACATTATCCTTTAAAACCTTCCTGTTTCACACATTCTACCACTGTTCGCATCCAGTGTTTATTATTTTTAAATTTTAATATTTCACATTTGGCCCAGCCAGAATGGTTTTAAATTGTCTGTTATTGCTTATGTGTCAGTTATATTGATTGTATTGTTTTATTATTTGCTGTTGTTTTGTTTTATTATGTATCATTGGGCTTGGCTTCATGTAAGCCACCCCAAGATGGTGGCGAGGTATAAATAAAATATTATTATTATTTTCTTCTCCACAAAACTACTAAATGATGAGATACTGAATGTAATAGCATCGGAAAATGGAGTGCTGTGGTCTCACAGAAGATGATAATGAAGTGGAAGAATCCTTTCCACATATTAACCATGTATATCTAGATGTAATTAAATTAATTCAGAGTTGATTAAATAACATAGAGATATATCTTTAAATTAATCTTTATAAGGTCAAAGTGGATACTAGTCACTCTGAAATTGTTACACAAGCTGATGGTGAGAGAGCCAGCTGAAGGACTGTGTACCAGTGAGAGGGCTACCCAGAACCAACTAGTTCAGTGGTTCTCTACCTGTGGGTCCCCAGGGGATTTGGCCTACAACTCCCAGAAACCCCAGCGAGTTTACCAGCTGTTAAGATTTCTGGGAGTTGAAGGCCAAAACTTCTGGAAATCCACAGGTTGAGAATCACTGATCTAGTTGGCTACAAGGTAGTCCCCTGGTGGGAGTAGGTGCTGCAGCCCAGTTGCCTACTTGATCCCCCTTTTCACCGAAACGCCACACAGATGAACAAGAATAGTAAGTTTATTTTTTTAAAAAAAATCTAATATAAAAACACTTTCAAAATACACCCATGAGGTTGAATTCCAGAAGCTTAACAAAAAGCAATGAACAACTGTGAATAGAAATTTCAAAAATTACTTAAGGCAAAAGCAAGAAACTATAATCCAAGGGTTGTTACACTTATTGTTTTATATGTACTGTGTAAACCGCCCCGAGCCTGCTGAAAGGAGCGGTATATAAAAGTGAATAATTAAAAAAAAACTAAAATTATATTTGAAGCTTGAAAGCATGAACATGATCATAATCCAAAGGCTTGATACTTGAATTTGACAATAATCCCAAAGGCTTGCAATTTGAAACAGGATTTTAATCCAAATAGGAGGCATGTAACTTAAAGAGGAAAACAAGATACAGACCCAGAAACAGAATTCCTAACTCAGACAGGCAACTTGACACATTAAAATCAAACGTTGATCTCCCCACCAAACATTGACTCCAATTCCTTAAGAATACTCTCTCTTGCCCATGACATCACCCTTTCTCACACCTGGGTTTGCTTTGTTTATTTTTCAGTCCCTGGGAACACTGGATTTGTCTCTGTTTCACACTGCCCCTTCTGATCTGTCAATGCTAGGTTCTCTGTAACCCTCCTGTCCTCTCCACATTCCTTTCACTGTCAATCCCTGGCCGATTTCCATAGAATCACTGCCTCTTTTTCCCAACAACAGATCTACTCAAAACATTCATATCTCAAAAAAGACATTCACTTTCCATCTAGTAAGCACCACGCTCAACCAGAAATCCTCGTCCTCATTCTCAGAGGCTTCATAGGCCTCAACAGTAGGAAGGACAGAAAGGTGTTTAATAACCATTACAGTCACCCTGCCAGCCTGAGGAACTTGAAGAGTGAGCTCTTAAATAATGCCATGACAGCGTAGAATAAGGAGCCTCCTGTGGTGCAATGGGCAGGACTGAAGACTGACAGGTCAGAGGTTCGAATCTGGGGAAAGCACGGATGAGCTCCCTCTGTCAGCTTCAGCTCCCCATGCAGGGACATGATCGAAGCCTCCCATAAGGATGGTAAAACATGAAACATCCGGGCGTCCCCTTGGCAACTTCCTTGCAGATGGCCCATTCTTTCATACCAGAAGTGACTTGCAGTTTCTCAAGTCGCTCCTGACATGAAAAAAAGTTAAGAATAAGACACATATCTCCTCAAGGATGAAGAGGCTGACCTGGTATGCTTCACTGAACTTGGTTGGGAGATTATAGTGTTCCAAACTGGGCTCAGGCCCTCCCAGCTGGGTACTGAATCAGTGAACAGGTGAGGGAAAGTGGGCGGTGGGAGGAGGGTAGCTGTGGTCTATAAAGACCATCTTAATCTGTCCAAACTATCTATTAGGAAGCTGAATCACATTGAGTGTGTGGTATCTGAGTCTGAGGGATAGACTGGTGATTCTGTTAGTGTACCATCCACCCCGCTGCCTAATAGGCTTCGTGGCCAAGCTCATGGAACTCTTCTCAAAGATGTTGTTGGAGTCACCCAGACTTTTGCTTCTGAGTGATTTCAACATACCACTGTTGAAGTCACTCAGTTTGTCCGGTGCAGCTCGGGAGTTCCTGGTATCCATGATGATTATGGGCTTATCCCAATCGGTTTCTGGACCAACACATTCAGCAGATCATATCCTTGATGTGATTTTCAGCTTGGAACATAGATCTGTGGGCAAAGGTGATCAATAACTCTAAGTTGTCATGGACGGATCATTTCATGGTCAGGGCTAGTATCACAGCTACAATCTAGCACTGCAGGGGTAAAAGGCCTATTAAAATGGTTTGTCATCCAAGCCTAATGTATTCTTTGAGATTCCAGGAGGCCTTAGAGCAGTGGTTCTCAACCTATGGTATTATACACTTCACCATCCAACTTGTTGGCTGGTGGAGCATTTTGTCTCCTCCCTCGGAGAAGAGATTGGTTAATTTTGCAGTATCTGCTGGAAGGGAGGAGGGGCTGGCATGGTGGTGCCAGCCCCCTTTTTCCCTCAGTCTGCATCAAGACATCGAAGAGGGAGGCAGCTTGCAAGGAGAGGCCCTCAATTATATGACGAAGGTCAGTTTGGGGCCTGTCTAGGGAGCGACTGGTGGAGTTTAGCTCCCTGATGGGGCTTCCTTGCTCCCTTGGGATGCAGCTGCCCCTTTTTTTTTTTGGCCAGATGGACACGAGTCCAGGCCATCTAAATCCCTCTCCAGGGGTTTTGAGTTTAGGGTGGGGGATTCCTGGGCCTTTAGGTCACCATGTGCACCCAGCCCCGACTCACCTCAACTTCAAGGGGTGCAGTTGGCTGGGCCTACATGCTCGTTGCAGCCTGCTTGCAGGGCTGGGGCTGGGTGGTAAGGGAGTTGGCCCAGTCTCTTCCCCATTCAGGGCGGCGGGGCTTGTTTTTTCGACAGGGCCGCCAGTTAAAAGTTGATAATAATAAAATAATAATAGTATTAAATTAATGAAATAAGGGAATAAGTAGGAGCTTTGGGGGTTTTTTTCTAGCCCGCGCTTTCCAGCACGGGCGGGAGGCAGGCTCTCTCGGCTTGGAGCAAGCACACGCTGGGCTGCCTCCATGGCATAAGTCCCGTTTCTGTGGTCTTGCTTGGCCGCCGGGAGCGCTGCGCGCGAGCTGGTCAATGCTTGTAGGTAGGCCGGCCTGGGGGGGGACGCCCGCGCGCGGGCCCTCTTTTTCGCCGCGCGGACTTTGCCGCTGCGGCCTGGTCGGCTCGGCCGAAGCGGCGTGCGACCGCTGCCTTCCTGCGCAGCACTTGGGCCTTTTGACCTGTCTGCGCATGCGCAGGTGGATGCGCATGCGCGATGCGGCGGATTGTGGCCGCCCTTTTGCCGTACGGCAGATGGGGATGGGGGCCGCCATCTCGCTGTACGGCAGATGTGGAGGGGGCCGCCATCTTGCCGGCCGGCGGTCTTTGTTGGGGGCCGCCATTTTGGACACATGGCGGCCCGCGATGGGGGCCGCCATGTTGGCCGCATGGTGGCCTGCCACTGGGAGCCGCCATTTTGTATGGCGGCCATTTTAATTGATTAAATATATATTTATTTAAATAAATTTTTTAAAAAAAGGATTAAAATAAATAAATAAATAAATAAAAAAGAGAAGGAAAGAACATGAAATAATAAATTAATGAAACACTAATTTAAGATGATTGTTTAAGATGATTATATTTATTCATTTACATATATATATATATATATATAATACATATAATTTTGAATTGAATTGTAAGAGGAATAGGTATATATACATATGGATTATAAATATATGTGTATATATATATAAAAATAATAATAATAATAATAGCAAATGGAATGGAAGGTAAAAATTATTATATATATAATTTATCTTAATGAATGAAATGAATAAAGCGAATTGGTAATGAAGCAATTCGCATTGAATTCTGTTTAGGCAACCTTTGGGTGCCATCAATTAAGGAGGTTGGTTTGCCAACTCTTTAGCAGAGGGAGCTCCCGACCGTGGTACAGCTCGCTGACTATGGACCTATTTTGAGAAATAAATAAATGAATAAAAATAAATAAATGAATAAAAGTAATATTTTATTAATATAGGCTATAAAGGGGGGAAGAGGAGGCGTCTCACGTCGCAATGGCAGGATTGCAGGCGATATGACGGTGTCCCTCCTCTCCAGTTCTAATGGGCGTCGGACCTAAGACTGGGAAGTCTTGTATTCAAAGCAAGCCGGGGTCAGTGAGCTACTGATTTTTCATAAGCCTAGCTTGCTATGGACCATGCGACCACAACGGATTGTTGCATATGCGAGTTGGCAGCCAGTTCCTCAAAGCCATACTGACCAAGGAGTTATGTTTTAAGTAAGACTGTGGGACAGGGTGTAGCTCTCGACCGTGGATAGTCCAGCTTGCTGTTGACCTAGATAACCCTATGGGATTGTGTATCCACGAGTTTGCAGCTACCGTCGGTGGATAGTCCAGCTTGCTGTTGACCTAGACAACCCTACGGGATAGGGGATCCACGAGCTGGTAGCTCCCTATGGGATTGTGTATCCACGAGTTTGCAGCTACCGACAGTGGATAGTCCAGCTTGCTGTTGACCTAGACAATCCTGCGGGATAGAGAATCCACGAGCTGGTAGCTCCCGTCCGTGGATTGTCCAGCTTGCTGTGACCTAGACGACCCTAATGGGTAGCGGCAGCCACGACGTGCTAGCCAAATGAATTAAAATCTTTACCGCCCAGGAGGTCACTGGTTTCAAGGCAGGCCTAGCGGCAGAATGAGCTCCCGACTTTGTAAGTCCAGCTGCTGTTGAGCTAGGGAGAATTACCAATAGTGGCTTCCGTAAGTGGTCGCCAACTGCAAGAGAATAGCTTCCGACAGTGATAGCTGAGCTTGATGTTGACCTACGCAACCTAAATGATGGTGGCAGTGCAAGTTTGGAGTCAACTGCAAAAACTCTCTGCTGACCGGGCAGACATATGTACAATAGCAAGCTCGGGGCAGGGAGAGCTCCTCAAGGTTTACAGCCTGGCTTGCTGTTGACCTGCACCACTTTAAGTGAAAGTTGGAGCTGCGATTTGGTTCCAACTGCATTAAATTCTAACGAACGTGAAGGCTGTGTTTAAAAACAAGTTGGGGGGAGTGAGCTCCTGACTCTGAATAGCCTTGTTTGCGGCTACCCATGTAACCATAGTGGATAGTGGCATTGGTTAGGGGGGAGACAGCTGCTCAAGAAGTTATGGGTTTAACGCAGGCGGGGGACCGAGGGAACTCCCTGCTGTTAATTGGCTAGCTAGCTGTTGACCCAGACAACCTTACGGATAGTGGCCCCTGCAAGTGGTGCCTAGCTACATTAAATCACTGCGGAACATGAGGGCAAGTTTTCATAGCTAGCCTGTGGGCCGAGTGATCCTGTAACTGTCAATATGCTGGGGTACGGTTGACTTTTACAACCTTAGAGATAGTGCATTAGAAGTCAGGCTTTCAAAGCCAGAGGGTCAGAAAGGGCGACACCTGAATATAGTCCCTAGTTTCAAAACTACAAGGGATGCCTATGGAATTATTGTCTTGCTTTATAACTGTAATACATTACCGTTATACATGGTAAGGGGAATACGGATATGTTGGCGTTTGTTTATTCATTGGATCGGATCTTCTCAGATCCCGATAGGCCCAAAGAGAACATCGGGGGAGTTTGCGAACAACAGACATTGTTATTGGGCTTTGTGGCTGCTGGGTTTCGTAGTTTACCGGCACACAGAGCGTGGAGAGCCACCGATGCGGGAGATGGGGCGAGTTTGCCTCGCAGCGCTCCCCGGGAGGGACGCACCGACATGAGGCACCCTCCATCTTCTCATACTTTTTCTTAATTCATTGGCTTACTTCCTTGTTACTACAAGGGGACCCCAAGACGGGACCCATTCATGGGGATATATTTATCCTATGAGTGGACCTGTTTTCTCTCATTGTAGACAGGGGCATGGGCTTGAAAAAGGAGGCTTGGGTTATTGGTTAACCCTTTAGCCTGGAAAAGGATCCCAGCAGGTGATTCCTCGGATTTCAGTTATGGGATCTGGGGCCATGACATGCCGCAATTTAGGCCGTGTTATACACACGCACCCCTAGCAGGCAAACCTCATCAGCAATGTTAAGATAAGTAATACTGATGAATCAAAACAGGGGTGTTGGCAATACACTAGACTTGAATTGACTGTTAAATTGCTAGGGGTAGCCTCTTATGCCTCAGGGCCGGGAGGCTTGGAAGTAGAGGTTGGTTTTTATATTTTGGTTTGCGCACTCTGCATGATATGTGGGGTTGCACTTTGGGTTACTATTATACCGTGTGGGATGGTTTGTTGGTTTTCAGTCTGGTTACGTTCGATAGGGGGCTTTAGCAGTGGCGTGGGCCCAGCCGTTAGTTCTGCTCAAGCTAACCAGACTATTTGTGCCGGTCGCAACGGACATTTTAAGGTGTTTTCCGATAGGCGGGGTTGTCCCCATAAGCGATTGGCCGCGCCAGCTTATTACTTCTGGGCAGGTCAGATTCCGTTAACGGTTGGCGGCATAAAGTTGACCGGGCGGCCATGCCCTCAGGGCTAGACTCCGGATAACGGAGACCCGAGCTCCCTGCTAGGTTGAGAAGCCTGAAGCTCAAGGCCTACGCGGACACGCAGGAGCGAATTGGTCCGGGCGGATGCTTGGACAGATGCTTGGCAGCCCTATGGGATCAGCGGGAAGATTCCTAGTAGCGAAAGCTGACAGGTAGAGGCAGTTTCGGTTGAGTTCGGCAGTACAATAACGCGTAATGGCATGTTTGTACAGGCATGCGTCATTAAACTGGCGGAGCGTATTGACCCCGAGCTTAGAACTCCCGATTTTAATGCCAACAACAAACCATTATAACAAGCATGGTTCCAGTTTAAAGTGTCACATATACCTTTTCCTAGGTGTCCATTCCCCGTAGTACAGCCAGTGAGGCTTTGGGACGTCAAATGGACTAGCAAATGTGGGCCTGGCTACCGTTTGGCAAGCCGGATGGTATACAGCTAACATATTATCAGTTGGGCAGGCACCAGGAAGGTGCTCGGGATGAGGGGTTGTCGAACAATACAGGTTTCGCAACCTTTCATGCTGCATGGGAGAGGTCTCCGTGGCCAATGCTATGGGACATGACTCGGAGATGATCAAACCCTGGGCAGATGTAAATCAAATGCCTTCAGGAAATATGTGGTACTCCGTTGTCATAAGTTGATTGTGCCGATCCGGGAGATCCGCTTTGCTGATCCTGGGTTTTAGTATCCGGCCGGTGAGTAGTTATTTTCACTGGGCTGCAAAACGGGACTTAAGGAGTTATGGTTAACATTTTGGGGGCGATTCAGTTTTGCAACCCAACATTGGAGAAGCTTCGGCGGCTTATGCTATGGGACAAGACTCAGTGGGGGTCAAGCCCTGAGCCGAGAGCAATTTAATGCCTTCAGTGAGTGCACGGCACTCCGTTGTTATTAGTTGATTGTGACGATCTCTTTGAGATCCATGGTGCTGAACCTTGGATGGAGTATCCTCGTCTGCAGGCACAAGTCTTTACTGAGCTGTTAGGCAGGCCACGAGGACTCACTATGGTCAGCATTTTGGGGTTGTGCAAAGTTGCAATCCCCTATGGCTGCATTGGAAAAGCTATGGTGACCAATGCTATGTGATATGACAAAAAAAAAAAAAAAAAAAGAAAAAACCTGGGCTGAGGGAAACCAAAGGCCTTCAGGAAATACGTGGGTACTCAGTTGTCATAATCACGGTTGGATCTGTCGGTTCAGATCCTGCGTTGCTGAACCATAAAGGGAGGATCCTCGTCTGCGGACACAGTTTCACACACTGGGTGTCCCGGCAGGCCATGAGGTCTCACTATGGTCAGCAGTTGGGCCTCGTATCCGTAGCTGCATTTGTGTGGCATGGGATCAGAGGTATGCGTTGGGACGGTTCGCTCCCACGTTTGCTGCGGTCTAGGAGAGGGCACCCTCCAGACGTTGATTATACACCTGGGAGGCAACGATCTAGGCCCCTCGAAGGGTAGGGCCTTGTACTTGCAAGCTCGTAGCAGCATCCTAGAAAGATGGCATGCATATAGATATAGAAGTGGCTAGAAAACGGGTGAACCGGGCCACGCACACGGTGCTTGCAAGGGTTAGGGGCTTCTACACATCCCAGGGGCAGATCTTGCTTGACAGCCCTCACCTTTACAGATCAGATGGACTCCATCGGTTTGCTATGGGCAATTTAGTGTTTCGACATAATGAATGATAGGTGTTCGGTTATAGTGGATGGCTTGGTGGGGGATGGGAGCTAAATAGGACATTTGCTCCCAATCCGTGGCGTAAATAGTTGAGTTATTCAAAGGTTGTAGACACTTAAGGCACCCCTTAAGGGGTGTGGGGCATTATGCAAACACTCACCTAGACTGTTAATTTTAGGGGTGAGGTGATGAGAAATGTCCCAGGAACGGGGAGAGTCTAGTCTCAAAAGTTGAGAGAGATTTCTCCTGATGTTTCCCTTCCGGGTTGCCCGGGTTGAAATCTACAGGGGACCCAGGCAGTACGCCTGAAGAAGCTGAGGGGTAGACATTAAGAGACGCTACCTCAGCTTACGCACACCAAGTTGAACTGACACCAAAAAGCTAGTTGAGTTACAAGTTAAATAGGTAACTATTCAATAAAAGTTGCCCAAATTTGAAACCATATATATTTGTGTCTGTCTCGTTATTTCGAGGGGTTGGAAGACAATACACTTCACCATCCAACTTGTTGGCTGGTGGAGCATTTGGTCTCCTCCCCTCGGAGAAGAGATTGGTTAATGTTGCAGAATCTGCTGGAAGGGAGGAGGGGCTGGCATGGTGGTGCCAGCCCCGATTTTCCCTCAGTCTGCATCAAGACATCGCCCACCACTCCCGCCCATGGATAGTATAATAATGATCGCTCAAATGGTTTAACATTTGGGGGTCGGATAGAATTCGCCCACTGGGTTTTGCCTATCCTATACTGTCTATTAGGGGCTTAGATGGAATGGTCGGCTAGTAATCTAGCTAAGCGTAAATAGTTGAGTTATTCAAAGGTTGTAGACACTTAAGGCACCCCTTAAGGGGTGTGGGGCATTATGCAAACACTCACCTAGACTGTTAATTTTAGGGGTGAGGTGATGAGAAATGTCCCAGGAACGGGGAGAGTCTAGTCTCAAAAGTTGAGAGAGATTTCTCATCTACAGGGGACCCAGGCAGTACGCCTGAAGAAGCTGAGGGGTAGACATTAAGAGACGCTACCTCAGCTTACGCACACCAACCCCCCCCCCCCGACTTTTATGCAACAAGACATGGTATAGAGGGCACCTTCACTCTTATAAGGTAGCAATACATATGTGGAGCAAATAAAACTTTCTTCCCTGCGTGAATTGTGTCTGCAGATTCACACCCAGCTGAGCTGTTTGGAGTGGTGAGAGGCTTAACCCAGGGGCCCTCCCCTCCAAACTCATTAGACACTGGCCTGTAATTATTAAGGTCCAGGTATTGATAATTTATTGTATTTGAGATTGAATTACATCTCCTCCCTGGATGACCAGCCAAGATGGGCAGGGATCCAGAAAAAAATGTTGTCTTCCTTACTTGTCCCAACAAAAAAAAAGTCCTACATGGTTTGTGTCCAGATTACCTAAAGGATCACCTTTTCCTGTACAACCCACTCTTAGGTCCTCTGGCGGGCTTCTGCTCCAACCCAACTGGCAACCACCACCCAGAGGACCTTTTCATTGGCTGCCCCAAGACTGTGGAACAACCTGCCGGAAGAGCTCCAACAACTAAATGAGCTGTCAGTATTTTTAAACCATCTAAAGACTTATCTCTTCCAGAAGGCCTACCCAGCCAATTTTTAAGCATGAATTTTAAACTTGTGTCCTTTGTTTAATCTCTGTTTTTCTATGCATTTTAATGTGTGTATTTGTGGTATTTTTACAATGTGTATGTGTTTTAATTATTTTGTAACCCACCTTGAGACACGAAGAGAGGCAGGTAAGAAATGAAATGTTTATTATTATTCATTATTATTATCACTTATTCTCCCATTCCCATAATTAACATACAAGACCCATCTTTCAACAGACAGATTGCTCTGTTTATAATTTAATCCTCTCATATGATAATTTAATGCTATTTTATCACTTCGTAACTCTTCCTTAGACAGTTTTAGTTGGGTTATTTTTATTTGATACATGATATGATACATATTTTTGGGTATTATGAGTAGTGAAACAATGTTTGATATGTCTGAAACTATCTACAAATACAGTATCTCCAATATGCACATGAATGTGGCTTTGGCAAGCTATGCCATCATGGTTGCTGTTGTGGTGTGCCTTCAATTCATTTCAAGTTGTCCTAACATGCAATTTTCTTGGCCAGCCTTATTCAGAGAGGGTTTAACCTTGACTTACAACTGAAAACTTTCCAAGGGTATTGCAAAACCTTGAAGAAGAGCTAATACAAGCCCTTGTTTTCAATGGCTGCAAGTACTTCTCCTGGCAGTCTCAGGCAATGGTTGAATGCCAGGTTGTTGCTACTGAAGTGGATTCTTTCCCCACCTTCGGTTTTTCATTTCAAGAAAATCAATAAATTCCATTATGTTTAAGTGGAAAAAATATCACAAA
The DNA here is from genome assembly GCA_030556195.1 of Anolis apletophallus. Classification (NCBI taxonomy): domain Eukaryota; kingdom Metazoa; phylum Chordata; class Lepidosauria; order Squamata; family Anolidae; genus Anolis; species Anolis apletophallus. The sequence continues at coordinate 100,163,167 of JARBWK010000001.1, forward strand.
GATATAATCTGGCTAAATGTGGTTTCACAGCAGCAGAACTTTTCAAGTGGCTGGCAGTCCAAATGCTAGGAATGAGCTGTCATGGTCTATCACAGGATGGCACATTTTGTTTCAAGCAGATACAATTAACTGGGTACCTCAAATGCTTAAGGCACAGATTAAACCAGCATTCCCACAGCAAAAATGCTGAACTGAGAATTAAGTCCCCATTTCACATGGGAACAGGGACTCTTCAGAAAAAAATTAGGCTTGTAGCACTTTATCAGTTCCACCAATATTTGACAATATGGCAATAATGGCAATAATGTTGAGCCAATGAACTAGATTGTTCTAACAAATGTTTCGGTCAGATCTATGATGTACATTGGACACTTCTATAAATAAATTTTTAAAGCTTGGGAAAAATGACATTAAAGTTCATCTTCAGTAAAATAGTTCAGGCAATGAACTCATTTCACAAATCACATTGACTCATAAGAGCTTAGCAAGAAAACCTCCATGTAGTAACAGAACATTGGGAAGGAGCTGGTCCAACAGACAGCCATTTTTTCATTTGTCTAACAGAAGTATTTATATTAGGAAGAGATTCATTAATTTAATAATAATACTTTGATTTTATCTTAGAAAAAGCAGAACATACTAAATGAGGTGCATAAATTTAGTAACATTCTACAGATTGAATGTGGTTGTATGATCCCCCCCCCCCATTTATTCAACTTTTTTTCATCAGTCCTCTTTCCTGATACATTATAAGGAGCAGATACAAACATTTTCACAGCGACAAGGAGTGAATTTTTTTGGATTGATTATGGATATTATGTAAATCGTTCAACCAAGAAAGCACTTAGTGCTTTAAAATCATCATCATCATCATGTTAATGACTTTAACAACAGCTTTTAAGGGAAACAACAAAGAATTACCCAAATTTGATATGTAGGTTCAGATACCATTTTCAGTTAAAAAGATAATAGTATAGTTGAGACAGTACCTTTTGCTACTTGTTTATACAAATCAGTCTCAGAACTGTACACTCAATTTAGTTGTATTAAAACAATTTTCACAAAAATTGTTTTCAGAAACAATAGGAATAATGGGACCCAGTCAATCAGAAAGCTTCCTAAATGCACTTCATTGTAATGAATAGAATTTATCAACGAGTGCAGTAAACATAAACATAGTTGTTTCTCCTTATCAGAGTTTTTTTTTGGGAACCATTATACTAGGACAATTTGCTACCACCTGTGGAAGGGTACTCATGTTTAATGCTATTTCTCCCCTACTATGCTTCCTTCCAGTAGGGACAAGCTCGCAGGTTATCATCTTGTGATTTGCAGTCAAGCTAACTTCAATTTATGGCAATCTTATGAATGTGTGACCATCAAGAACAGGTCATCAAGCGCCCTGCTCAGGTCTTGCAAACTTCGGTTCACAGCCTCCTTGATTGAGTCTCTCCACCTGAAATGCATTTTCGTCTTTTTCTATTGCCTTGCACTTTAGCAACCATTATTATCTTTTCCAATGAGTCATGTCACCTTGTGTTATTTCTGAAGCACATCAGCCAGTTTAATAATCTTTCTTTCTATTGAGAGTTCAAGCTTGATTTGCTCTAGGAGCCATTTATTTTTCTTTTTAGCAGTCTACAAAATCCATAGAATGTTCTCCAGTACCAGATTTTAAATGAGTTGATTTTCTTTTTGTCAGTTTTTGTCACTATTGCTTTCACAGCCATATATATGAGAAATGGGGAATGCTATGGCCTGCAAGTATGAATTGGAGCAAAACAGATATGCTAGAATTCGTACAATGACAGGAGATGATATGCAATCAAGGCAATTATACTAACATATACATTACATAAAGTCAGTAGTCCAAAGTATTTATGAATGGTTATATAATAAGAGCCAGCGTAGTTATTTATTTATTTACTATATTTATATACTGCCCCTCGCAGCCCAGAGGCGACTCGGAGCGGTTCACAAATTGGCAATATGTTTGAACGACATTGGCAACGTGTTTGATCATTAGTGAACAACTCTATAGACCAGGGTTTGAATCACTGCTCAGCCATGGAGATCCATTGGGTGACCTTGAGAAAGTCATATTCTTTCTGCCTTAGAGAAAGGCAAACTCTCTCTGAACAAATCTGCCAAGAAAACCTGTGATAGGTTCACCTTAGGGTCACCATAGTTGAGAAATTACGTGAAAACACACAGCAACAAGACTATTCGAATTCTAGATTCTTCATTACTATTACCAATAACAAGGTAAAGCATTAGGATGGAAAACCAAGGCAAAATGTGGCTTTCAAACGTTGCAGAACTGCAGCTTCAATTTTGGACCATTTGCAAAAATAATTACAAAATAATTTCTAATCAGTTCAGCTCAATATAGTGTTTTTGTAATTCCAGAAATGTCTGCAGTTGATTTAATTAATGGTATGTAAGATGTAAAACTAGTACATTCTGTTATATCATTTCATAAGTATAATATTTTATTTATTTGTTGTCTTTTAAATTAATATTTGTGTTTATGTTTATTTTTAGTATAGCCCCTAAAGAAGGCCAATACGTTTATGTACAACCCAAAATGTGTTGGGATTTTAAAGGATAAATTGGACCATCAGTAAGCATGCAAAACCCAGTTTCCTTTTGCAAGCTGCAGTCCAACATCTAGAAAACCACAAAGGAACAACTGTAATGTACATTACATATTATTTTCCCATATTTAATGTGAAATACAGGTGACAGTAATCTTGCAGAGTTTGGAAGGTCATCACATTTCTTACGAACAATTTTTTCCAAACTGTCACTTGATATATAGGATGCTCTGCTCTTGTTACTATAAATGATTTATACAGTATGATGCGGAAGGGCTGTGATGTTAATTACAGAAAGAACAAGAACACTTCATTAATTCTTACTTCATTGCATTAAGTCATTTGGAAAAAAAGAGGTGAAAGTGCACTGATTACATCTGTTGTGAAACAGAACAAAAAGCTATCCTTCTGACTTCAACATTCCTGTGGCTGGCTTCTCCATTAAACAGACAAATCAAGAACTGTAGCTATGAATTCCATGTTTATTGCAAAATGTTATTGTCTGTAAGCCACCCCGAGTCCCCTAGGAGAGAAGGGGTAAGATATAAATAAAGTTATTATGTAAAGTTAAAAGTTTTTCTCCTGCCATTAAGTCTAGTCATGTTCAACTCTGGGGGTTGGTGCTCATCCCTATTTCTAAGTCGAAGAGTCCTTAAACACCTGCAGGGTCAGGTGGCCGGCATGACTGCATGGAGGGCTGTTATCTTCCTGCCGAAGCGGTACCTATTGATCTCATATTTGCTTGTTTTCGAACCTCTTAGGTTGGCAGAAGCTGGGGCTAACAGTGGGAACTCACTCTGCTCCTTGGATTTGAATCACCGACCTTTCGGTCAGCAAGTTCAGCGACTGAACCCGCTGTGCCACTGGGGGCTCCAAATAAAGTTATTTATTATCATTATTATTATTATTAGTGTTCTGTCCCCCAAGCTAACTCTCAGGTCTCTTACCTTGGGAAGAACAGAGTTGGGAACTCACAACAAAAATAAACAAAAAAGTAATGATATTGAAGATCAATATCCTAACTCCTTCCAGGGTCTGACTACCACAAGATAATTTGAAGGAACAGATGAAGGCTCAGAACTTAACTGGGTTTCTCGCAACTATTTCTGAAGATACCTTCTTTCTAGCCTCTTTCCTTTATCTTTTGTCCAGATTTGTCTTCTGTTAATACCTCCTCTCCAAGTCTCATTTCCACTTTAAACTGCAGACTTGGTAACTTAAAACTTCAAGCTTGTTTCCCCAAGTCTTGAACTTATTTTTCCCCCAACCTTTAGCTCTTTAAACATTGACTTCTTAAACTGGGTTTCCTCAGTCTTAGACATGGCAGACATTGCATCCTCTAGTCTTCTTTGGCACCTTTAGACTGACTAACTGGCTGCATAGGTGTTGCCGAGGAGGACTGCAATATCTACCTCTGGGAAGGGGCTTCTTAAAGGGACAGGGTGTAATTAAGGTTCCCTCCCTCAGTAAAATTATACAAAAGGAACTAAACCCATTCTAACTACAGTGACAACTGGGACTCAATTAAAAAAAACAGTAAAACCTTCTCTGGGGGCATGACTATCTATGGAATATTTATAGACTATGTCCTAGTTTTTGAAGTTTTGTTGGAGGCAGGGTGGTATTTTTCAAATAGAGCATTACCAAAAAAAATACCTGTATGTGTACTGTTCCAAAATACATGTCTGAAAGTTTTTTGACAGTGAGAATAAACTCTTCTTGCCTCCTTGTCTCTTTGAAATAAAAACATAGAAAATCAAAATATAAAAACATAGAAAATCAAAATATAAAAACAGATTGTCTCCTACATTAAATTGGCCCAGGATTTTAAAAAATAGATATTTTTGCTGTTATTTCTTATATCATAATTTTATATGTACATGCTATTCATATAGAATATAGAATATGATGTTTTGGTATTTCAAAATTTCTAGCTCCCTGCCAATATTCAGGTGGATAAAGTCATAATGCCTTGTTGACTGCAAATAAAGATGATGATGATGATGATGATTTATGTGGAGAAGAAAGGTTTGAACACTCTAAAAAAACAATGCAGGTATTTCTATTAAATTTTTTTTGCAGCTAACCATCAGGATTGTGGCATGAGACACAATCCTGATGGTTAGGTCATCTGAGTTCTCCATGCTTTTCTCCTTGATTCTTCTGTACATTTTATTGTTATGTCTGTGATGCAGCATTGCATTTTTTCAGGAGTTTGTAAGCAACCTTGAGTCCCCTGCGGGAGGAGAAAGCCAGGGTATAAATGAAGTAAGTAAATAAATAAATAAAACAAAGTTTTTGTACATTTAATTATCAGCAAACAAAGGTCTCACGATCTTGGCAATCCATGTGAACAGTTTTGAAGTTCTGGATAAAACATGTTCAACTGCACTTTGTGAATAACTCAAAAACAGTTCATTTTTCCCAGCTTTTTAAAATGTTTCATGGTTTTAATTATCTTCTCCCCCCAATAACTGACTTTCATGGTCTCTTGATCTTTGCATTCATAGCTCACAAAATGAATGACCAGCAGTGGAGGAAGATGAGTGAATGTTCCTGACATTGGAGCAGTAAGGAATAATCTGCTGACATGAAAGTTCTTACTCAGCAAATATATTTTGGAGAAATCATACCTTTCATGATCAGACTTCAAGGCAGGTATGCTTTATGATCTGACAGGAAAAGCAAACCTTGTTGACAAAGCAAAACTTAAAATGGATAGTCTTTTAAACCAAATCACTCTTTTACTGATTTCTAAGGTTCCTAGAATTGTAGAAGTATAGAAAGTTATAGTTACATTGGTACTCTGAGTAAATCATTCTGAAATATCTCATTCAGCTTTTAAAGAAAAGTGATAAGCCCATGGAAATATTGGGGGGGGGGGAGTTTCCACTCTTTTAAAAATTAACAGAACCTCAGATAGGAGAATAATAATTCAGAGAAGCTGGCAATGGGGGAGGGGTTTTGGGTCACCTTTTTTTTCTTTTCTTTTTTCTTTAAAAATAAGACAAGTACAAAACCTATGTTTCTGCCTAGCTGCCGAAATGGATGGTAAAACGGTCAATGAATATGAAGAGTAATCAAAGAATGAAAGGCTTGGGGAGAAAATAAGAAGTTTAGTCTACTTCAAAATCACACATGGAATAGCTAACATTGATCTGAAGAACATTTGAGTAGAAATGGTAATATTTAAATTTTCATAGACATTTAAGGCTTAAGATCCAAGGTTCGTATCTTCAAAGGTCCTCTGCATTTTCTATTGCTCAGTGGGATGTAATTGAAGGTTTAGATTAAGGAGAGGAGATATGAGAAGGTCCAAAGTCACAGGAAAGAAAGGCAAGTTGCATCAAATGTCTCTAATTTAGAACATGCAAACAGAAAGGCTAAACCAACGGACACATTGAAACATGCTGATTAAACCCAGTAATATACACATGCATTATTCCCAAGTTATTAACTTTCTGATCATCTTAAATTGCCATAAATTAAACCTCCATGAATGATTCAGCCCCTTGGAGTACTAAATGTTAAGGAATGATAACAGAGTTGAAAGTATATTTAAACCAAGGGTAAATTTTTTTTACTGTAAACTGAGGAAATTCCTTATCTGAGCTGTCAATGAAAATTCGAGGACAACCTTGGGTCATCTGAAGAGGGATCATTAAACATTTCTGTTGGGTTTCTGTTGGGGGAAGGCTAGTTTAAATTTAGGGCTCTTCTACACAGCCATATAACCCAGAATATCAAGGCAGAAAATCCCACAATATCTGCTTTGAACTGGGGGTGAATCTATACAACCCCTTTATTGCAGAAACTTCCACAATAACAAGGGGGCTGTCCAGATGATATTCTGGACAATCCTGGATTAATTCGCCACAAATCAGGAAAACCCTGGTTTGTGGCAAATTAATTAGAAAGTAGGTTTATTCCACGCGTTTTTGGAAGGTGCGGGACAAACTCAATACTTCAGGTGTCTGGGCTGCAGTTCCCACAAACCCAATACTTCCAGAAAACTGTGGGAATCACACCCCCTCCCCCAAAGCCCCCAACCCCCTTTTAAAAGAGCCTGGGGGAGGAAAATCACTCCCCTCTCTCTCCTGGTGCATCATTACTATGTGCCAGGAGAGCTCCTTCAAGACTGTAATGGAGGCCGGATAAGTTTTCATTATTTTTAAAAGGGTTTTTTTAAGGACTTTTGGGGTGGGGATTACGGTGTCCCGGTGTTGTACTGGGAAGTCCCAGTACAACATCTGAACACTCACCCCGTGCTTTTTGTGGTGGGTGTGGACAGCCCCCCAGACACATCCGTGTTTTTTAAATGCAGATGGTCTTGGGATAAAGGGCTGTTTGAAAGCGCCCTGGGCTATCTGAGTCCACACTGCCATATATCCCAGTTCAAAGCAGAAAATGTGGGATTTTATTCAGCTGTGTAGAAGGGGCCAAAATAAGCTTGTGTATAGATGTGCAGGCAGACTGTTCAAACAGTAGAACATGAAAACAAGTTTATCAGAGTTGAGCACTTTGGTGTTAGGCTGAAGATTGCAAAAAATTGGGTTGCCTTGTTGTTTATAATCCACTTTGATTCTAAGGAGTGGATGGATAGAAATGAAACTTTTCTTATTAAGCTCTTGCACAGGAGGATATACACGGGCTAGCGAACATCAAATCCCTAAAATGGTTATCGGTACAACAACATGTATTTAAGAGGGCACAATATCTAACACACCAGCTCCCTAAGTATTTAAGGCTCGCCATGACTAGGGCAAGATTTGAGCAGATGGAGACAATGGAGAGATACGGCAGATTTCACTCAATACCATACTCCGATAGAATTTGTATCTGTGAGGCTCCAGAAGTAGAAAATATTAGTCATATACTCTTAAACTGCCCGATATATGCAATAGACCGGGCTAAACTTCTAGGCCCGATTTTGGGACACAAGGAACATTGGGCAGAGCAACATAAGATTAACTGGCTCCTATCCCATGCGAATCCCATCATAATAAAAAGAGTGGCCTCCTTTTTGGTGAAGGCCAAAAGGAGGAGGCAGAGATTTATTGCTTCGATTGGCACCAACTGCTGGGGCGACGAAGATCAGTAGTGGAAGTAGGATTAGCACTATAGAACTATGAAGATAGATAGGGCACATCCACTCCAAAGTGACAGTGATTAGCTTTCACACTGTCTCAAACCAATTTTAGTTACCAGATGAGGATGAATTGATCATGTGATTATCTGACTATATTATATTACATTTTACCCTACTATATTTTATTTCATTCTGTTTTATTGGTGTAATATATATTGATATGACTGATGGTCTCTCAATAAAGATTCATTCATTATTAAGCTCTTGCATTTTATTGCCCTTTTCTAACATTACTATTAAGCTACACTAGTTTATGTAGAAACAAATAATATATGATATCAAATGGGCAGGTGGCTCATGAAACATTTTGAGGAAAGGATTGGGCTTATATTAGCAGAGAAAATGAGTGCCTCCACTTGCATTTTTAAACTTTCAAATGTGTATGAATCTTGAACACTGTAGCACCAATGTTTGGCTGTTGATGCTTCTATTCTTCTCCTTTTCAAGACTCCATCTTTCCAAACTTGCCAGCTATGAATGAATCAAGCCTGCAAAGATGGGCCAACCTGAACTGAAACAAAGGTGTAAGAGTGTAACACAAACCCTTAAAGGCAACTCCAGTCAGAACAAAATGAGAAAAAATTAAATATCAAAATATACCAGAAACCTCATGGTATAAATACATAAAGTCTCAAATGCTATATATGTATAAATACACAGGTGATGATTTTGTTTCCCGATTTTGTTTCGAATAGTCTGGGGACTTCAATGTCCACGCCGACACCACCTCCCTTTCAATAGCAGCCATGGACCTAGTGTCTGCCATGGAAACGCTAGGACTCTCACTCTGTAAGACCGGTCCCACACATCAGGCCGGGCACACCCTGGATTTGATCTTCGCGGCTGGAATTCAAGTGATCCCAACCTCTGTAATAGAGGTTCCATGGTCGGATCACAGTGTCCTGGAAGTCCGTCTTGAAGTGGCCCCTCCACCCGGTAAGGGTGCCAAACCTATTCTGGTTCGCCCGAAGAGACTTATGGAACCCACTAAGTTCCTGAATGCTCTGAGGGATTTGGAGCTCACTAGCGGCTCAGTCGACAGGCAAGTGGAATGCTGGAACACCTGTATTTCCAGTGCCTTAGACAAGATCGCCCCAGACGCCCTCTCACCCCGTAGAAATCGCTCACCTTGGTTCACTGAGGAATTGCAAGCGATGAAATGGAGGAAGAGACAGCTAGAGGACGTGTGGCCGGGCCTCCGTGATGGAGCATCGAGATCGGCTTATAAACAATTTAAAGATGTTTATGAGCAAGCTATCAAAGATGCCAAAAAACCTCATTATTCTTCCTTGATAGCGTCAGCTAGTTCACGCCCAGCTCAACTCTTTAAGATAATTCGGTCATTGACAACAATTCCGGCGGTCCCAAATGTGATAGGGGTTTGGCTCCCTCAGCTGAGGCCTTTCAGAACTATTTTACCGACAAAATCTCGATCCTCTGCCGGGATATCCCAGCCACTCTTGGTACAGTACGTGAACTCGAGACTCCGCCGCCACTCGTCAGGCCCACCTTCACCCATTTCCAACTGCTGGACGCAGCAGCTGTCGATAAGTTACTTGCTGCAGCTAGACCAACTACCTGCTCCCTTGATCCATGCCCCTCCTGGCTTGTTAGATCTTGCCGGGAGGGGTTACGAGACCCCCTGGGAAAGATTATCCACAGCTCCCTTGAGCAAGGAGTGTTCCCAGGGGGTTTGAAAGAGGCAATGGTAAGACCGCTGCTGAAGAAGCCAAATTTAGACCCTTCGGCTCCCTCCAATTACCGTCCGGTTTCCAACTTGCCATTTTTAGGCAAGGTGATTGAGAGAGCAGCAGCGGATCAGCTGCAGCGGTTCTTAGACGACACAGCTGGACTTGATCCCTTCCAGTCCGGCTTCCATATTGGGCATGGGACGGAGACCGTGCTTGTCGCCATTACAGACCAACTTCGCCGCCAGCTGGACCAGGGTGGATCAACCCTGCTGGTGTTGTTAGATCTAACAGCAGCGTTTGATACAGTAGACCACGCATTGCTGACCCACCATTTAGCTGTGACTGGGGTTAGGGGGACTGCTCTTAAATGGGTGGCCTCCTTCCTCCAGGATCGGGGACAATGTGTGGAGAGAGGGGAAGGAGGTCTCTGGGAGGCTCCCATTAAGTTGCGGGGTCCCCCAGGGGGCCATCCTCTCCCCTTTATTATTCAACATCTATATGCGCCTCCTGGCCCAGCTGGCTCACGGCTTTGGTCTGGAGTGTTATCAGTACGCTGATGACACCCAGCTTCTGCTGAGAATGGATGGCAGGCCGGACACCATACCCAATTGTTTCCATCAATGCCTTGAAGCTGTGACTGGATGGCTGCGTTCCAGCCGGCTGAAGGTGAATCTGTCAAAGGCAGAGATTCTGTGGCCTGGTCGCCCTGGGCTGGATGAGTGCCGATTGCCTACCCTGGATGGCGAGAGACTTAGCCCGTCGTCTTTGGTAAAGAGTTTGGGAGTCCAATTGGACCTTTTGCTGTCCATGGAGACTCAGGTCTCCATGGTCAGCTAAACATCATTTTTCCATCTACGACAGGCTAGGCGACTGGCACCCTACCTGTCCAGGGATGACCTGGCCACGGTGATCCAAGTGACTGTCATCTCGAGGCTGGACTACTGTAATGCCCTCTATGTCGGCCTTCCCTTGTCGACAATCCGGAAACTCAAGCTAGTGCAGAATGCCGCTGCTCGCTTACTGGTGGGAGCACTGATGAGGGAGCGCATCACTCCCATCTTACGGCAACTGCACTGGCTTCCAATCAAGTACCGAATTGTCTTCAAGGTTCTGGTTTTAACCTTTAAGGCCTTGCACGGTCTAGGGCCTGTGTACCTGAGGGACCACCTTACCCCGTATGTTCCCCCGAGATTGCTACGCTTTGAGGAGCAGAACTTGCTAGTTATTCCATCGATCAGCTCCTGCCAATTGTCTGCAACAAGGCAACGAGCCTTCTCTGCTGTGGCTCCTGAATTATGGAATACACTTCCAGCTGATACCCATGCGCTATCAGAGCTTATTCCCTTCCGGGGGGCATGTAGGACCGCCCTTTTTAGACTTGCTTTTAGTTAAACCAGAAATGTATTCTACCTGATCATTGTCCTATGAGTTTTAAGGAATTTGAAATTCCTAATACTTTAAACATTTGTTGTATTTTGGTGTTTTATTGTGTGTGTGTATGCTATGTGATCCGCCCCGAGCCTGCAGGGAGGAGCGGAATATAAAATTGATTGAATGAATGAATGAATAAATAAATTAAGAACATGCCAAAATTTAATTTTAGCAATCAATAGTATTAAACATCCCCAATAAATAATTCATCAAATAAGTTTTAGCAGGAAGCCCTTCCTATTTCATTTATAATCTTTTAACAAGCCAGTCTTGATAAATAAATTTATTTTTATCACTTCCAGTCTGCATCTCTGCTGTTTTTTTAAATGTGTAAATAGTATTTCATATCTATAATACATTGCAATTTGCTCTGGAAGAGGTATGCATTTTTGTCTCATGAAATGTAAAATTATAGTTTAAAATGCATAAAGAGTAATTTTAAACAACAGCATTGTCAACACTCCCATAGTTTGCTTTTTAAAAACTCTGTTAAAATAGATACAAAAAAACCCTACATGTTGTATTCTGCATTCTCATGAGGACTTTTCCATCCCCCTTTTTACAGGATGCCCTTGGGCCTCCTTCAGAAATTTCAGCCTAAGGTTAGTTGACATTACCATAAATACTCATGTATAGGTTGAACTCATATATGTGTTGAGGGCAGGTTTGGGGACAAAAATTATGGATTTTTACATTACCCATGGATAAGTCACCATGAGTGCTGAGAGCCGCTCCAAGTCCATTTGGGGAGAGGAGGCAGGGTATAAATAATAATAATAATTTATTATTATTATTATGTCAAGGACCATTTCACAGAGAGTGGAAAACACCAATGAACCTCAGGAAAACAGCTGTCCCTGGCCACCATGGCCATTTTCCCACTGGGATATTTTTTAAAAACCAGAAGCAGTACCATGATGGAGAGAACAGCAGCAGTCGATTCTTCTATTAGTTTCTCCCAGAATGAACTTAGCTCTTACCTTTTGCCACTCTACTCTGAGAAGGGGATTGGTCCTTTTTAAAAATAGACTTTAGGTACAGTGTTCACAATGATCCATGGAAAAGTTGACTTAGGATTTGAGGGTTGAATTATACATGAGTATATAGACTAGGTGAAAAAGATTGCAATTGCGATGAAAACTAGCAAAATTTCCACACTTAATGATTCATTATTATTGTTGTTTGTTACTGTTGTGCTTTGGATCTTTGAATATTGTGTTGACAGGTAATTGATTACCCCCACTGCAAAGTATCACTTCCATGTCTCCCCTCCTAAATACTAGCCTGTAAATTGGGTGGCAAGGTGAAATTAGGGGGGGGGGGGTGGTACTGTGGCTTCTAGAACCAGTTTGAGGCCACCTTCCATGGTCATTGTAATCAGTGTCCTGGCTTCAGACTTGTCCTTGCTAGTCAAATCATCTGCAGAGTGAAACTATTCCAACTGGTTATTAATTAGTTCTTAACTGACCTAAGTGATCAGTGTAGATATGCTCTAAGGGTGCTACATTATAATTTCATTCATGAGAGACTGCAAATGTGCTGTGAAACAAGGAATAAAGAATCTGGCAAGATTTGCATTGGAAGTGTTCTTATCTTTGTGCTCCATGCACATACTAGGACATTAAGGGCTCTCCAAAGTCATTCATTCATCATGTGCCTGCTGGAAAATATTCAAGAGAAAAATTTTGGTTTTCTTTACATGTTTATTCAAATATTGCAAGGAAAAATGAGAAAGATAAGTGAGGCCTTCCTCATGTTCTAGTGACTCACTCCAGATGAGAGCTTGGAAGGTTACTTTTTCCATCTATTTCATATCTGTAATTCCGTATCGTGTTTTAAAAATAATTTACTGAAATCACTTATTCTCTATATACTGTACATAAAAGAGAAAATTTGTATGTATTGGATCTGGGCCAAATGTGGGCACACTTACCCTTCATTGTCCAAATTAAAATACTGGAGGATATAAATTTTAAAAAATCCACCTCTTTTGGCCAGGGCCCCCATCATAATGAATTGGTTCAGACAGGAGCATCCCCAAATCTCATGAGAGATGGGTTCTTGTGGGCTCTGGGTGCTCCCACAACATTTCAAAACTTGCAAAATTTGGAGGACTTCCTGCCTGACCCTAACTCAGGGTAGGGATTGGAGACCGAACGGTGGTTCTAGGTCCTGAGGTAGATGGATGAGTGTAAACAAGGAAGGCAAGCTCTGCGATTTGTGGCTTCCTGAAGCTGCTGGGCTTGAAGGAAGACTCAGAAGGGTCTGTTTACACCGCAATGGCTTGAAAGTGGGAGGCAGTTTGAGAAGGAAAGTGGAATTGGAGGAAGTTACATATTCAAGCAGATTGCATTAGCTATATTCCCTCTGTGTTATCAGATCATTTTATTTCAGAGTGGTATACTTTGGTTCTCAGAAAGATCAAAACAATTGGTTTGTCTTTGGAAGAGCTTTTAATGCTTCCGAATGTAGAAGTGTGCAGGTTAGTCAATGAGAAGACTTTGCATCTTGACTTCCACAATTTGACTCTTGCAGCAATGACAAGTTGTTCTCCTACCACATTTTAATTCCATGTAAGCATGGAGTTATGACAGCTGATTTTTGCATATTGATTAATCCCACCCAAAGGAGAATTTTGGTTACTGCAAAATGTAATGTGCTCTCATCAGCTCTTTTGAATGGAACATTCTAAAGAGGGCTGTGTTTTGACTTGGTTTCTATCAAAACATTTTATCTTTCATTGTTTGTATGCCCCAAAAATGATAAGGTACAGATGAAATACGGGAATTCCATTTTGTAGTGTTTTCAATGGCAGGAGTGTTATAAAATTCCACATCTCCTGAACAATTCTGATGCATTCTTTTGTGAGGCTGTTGCAAGTTTTATTCTTAAGATTAGTATTTTTCATCATGTTTCTCTTTTTTAAAACAAACAAACTGTGACTTCATTTTGTTATATGTGTTTGTGCTGTGATTTTGTTAGTGTATTCCAATAAAGCTTGTTGTTGTTGAGTTGGAGGGAGTTGCTTCCCTCTGTCAGGAACTCCAGCATTGCCTCCCTAAGGGCTGGGATGTTAAGACACTCTCCAAGCCCAGTCCTTTCCCCAGCCTAAGCCAAGCCTCATTGAGGGGAACATAGTCACTTCAGGCTCTCCAGGACCACCAAATGTCATCCCCTTCCTTTCCTTTCCTCCTGTGATGAGATTGGGGTTTCCTTCCACTTTGAGGGAAGGGAAATAGAGGTGGCATATTCATTCCACTGATTCCAATAGATATGTCCTTCCATTTTTAATGATTGCAGTTCCAAGCAAAGGCTGGCATTTGGTATAACCATCAACAAATGTAGAACTATTCATTTGAAGTCACCATGTTTTTTCCACAAGTTATATGCCATTTTAAAGTAAATGGGAAAAAATAATTGCTATAAAAGAAAGTGACACTATTCTTATTTTATGCATTGGAGCCTGTAATGTAACTTCTTTACAGTCTTGTCACAAAAAGTACCTAATTACAGGTAGCTATGGTTGTTTTTTACAGTAAACCATCATAATGGTTTGAATTATCTGGATTTGAATGCCACTTGGTGACCTTGGGCAAATCACGGTGACTCAGACTCACAGGAGGGCAATGGAATACCCATCTAAACAAATCTAACCACAAAATATCCATAATAAGATTCACCTTAAGGTCAGCATAAATTGGAAATGACCTGAAGATACACAACATGCAGCAAGTTTTGTTTAAAGTACATTGAGATTTACTGTGAATTGCTTTAGTATTATCAAAAGCTCTGTAGGTTGTTTTCATTGTGAATAACAGAGGAATTTTACCTTGTGAGAGTATGCAAAGGTTCAAAAATATTGCCAATTTTCAACTTCATCACACAGTTTTTCTTACTGGTTGTAGGATGTTTCAAGCACAGTTCCTAGATGGACCCCATTGGATCCCATCGGATGATGCACAACTACTTCTGGCGAGGAAGCATCCTACAACAGAGCCCCCAGAACACAGGAGGCTTCCCATTTTCTCATTTGATATGATGCAGAAAGCAAGGGGGAAAGTTGGGCAGCGACACTTCCCCCCAAGGTATGGGGAAGGGGATGATGTGAGTGATATATGGTTTGGGGCAATGGGTTCCCATGCTGGCTGCCAGATTTGCCCCACTGCCCCATGGATACCCCCACCTTTCCCCAGTTTGAGGAGCCTAATATGATGAAGTCCTTGGAATAGGTTGTGTTGTTTAGTTGGGGGGTGTGAATTTTGCTTTGTGTTGTTGCCTCCTAAAGCCCCAGGGTCCTTCCACACAGACCTATATCCCAGAATATCAAGGCAGAAAGTCCCACATTATCTGTTTTGAACTGGGTTGTCTGGGTCCACACTCAGATAATGTGGGATTTTCTGCCTTGATATTCTGGAATATAGGGCAGTGTGGAAGGGCCCACAGTTACAACAGACTGTTTATAAAAAGACTGAAAACTTTTTATTCACTTTTTAGTTTTTTATTGTTGTTTTATTGTTCTATTCCACTCCCACCCTAACCTCCTTGTACATGCAATTTATACAGAAAACTACAGAAGTTACATTTGAAATATCAATATCAATCTTAATTTTTTCCTCTACACATCTTAGCACACCCTCTACATAATTCCTAACTGGTTCCCATATCCTCTTAATTATTTAACATTTTCATTTTTTTATATTGTCCATTTGCAATTTGTTATTTCCACATTTAATATGTTAACTATGTACTTATACCAGGGGTGCTCATTAGGTAGCTCGGGAGCTAATAGTAGATCTTCGACCCTCTTCCAGGTGATCTTCGGGCCTCACCAGCCGGATGGGGCGCTCCTGCCATGCGCACGCACACCTTGCGACCACACGCACTCCTGCTGCTGGCTTCCGTTCTCGTGGTGCTTCTTTTGCCTGTGGGGCATTGCAGGAAGAAGGAAGCATGAGGCAGGGCCTCTGGAGGGAGCGCCCTGACTCTCTCTCGTACAGAAGCAGCTGTGCAGCCTCCATTGCCGGTGAGACAGGCAGGGCGGAGCGCTCCCTCTGGATGCCCTGCCTCGTGCTTTCTCCTTCCTGCAATGCCCCGCAGGCGGAAGAAGCACTGCGTGGGCGAAAAACAGCAGCAGGAGCACGCGTGGTGGCAAGAGTGCACGGTGGGAGCGCGCAGGAGTGCACGGCGGTGGGGGCATGTAGATCTTTTGGACTTGGTTGCTTTAAGAGTAGCTCGCATGTTGAAAAAGTGTGAGCACCCCTGCTTATACCAATTGTGACCATTTCCTCTATCTTGGCAGCCACTTCTCCACAAAAGTCAACATTGACACTGAAATACAACACCATTTGAGCTCTGCAAGTGCAGCATTTTTCTCAATGAAGCAGAGTGTTTGAGGATCAGGGCATTTGTAAGGAGACGAAGATGTTTGTTTATAAAGCCATTGTCCTGCCAACCCTGTTATATGGACTGTCTACATGGACTGTCTACAAACCTTACACTGAGCTTCTGGAAAGATTCCATCAATGTTGCTTCTGAAAAATCCTGCAAATTTCTTGGGAAGACAGGTGGACAAATAGGAGTTTCCTGGAAGAAGCAATGACCACCAGCATTGAAGCTATGCATCTACACTATCAACTCTGCTGGACTGGCCACATTGTCCAAATGCCCAATCACTATCTCCCAAAGCAGTTATTATACTCCCAACTCAATAATGGAAAACAGAATATTGGTGGACAGGAAAAAGAGATTCAAAGATGGGCTTAAAGCTAACCTTAAAAACTGTGACATAGAAACCGAGAAATGGAAAGCTCTTGTCCTTGAGTGCCCTAACTGGAGGTCAGCTATGACCAGTAGTGTTGCGGAATTCGAAGAGGCAAGAATAGTGAGTGAAAGGGAGAAATGTGCCAAGAGGAAGGTGCATCAAGCCAACCCTGACCAGGTGCGGTGAAGCTACGTTCAAATCAACCGGCTGGACAGGGTGGACCCTCTCTTAAAGATCCCACCGCTGCCGCCAATATGTGACCACTCCACTTCTTGACCGGCCTCAGACTGGACAATCTTTCTATGTCCACACTGCTGACCTCCAATCAAAGGAAACCTCGAAGTTACCTCAGTAACTTCGAGGTTTATTGGCAGGGTACTGTCTCACCCCTTCACCATTTAACTGACTGGAGTTTTAAAACTTCTCAGTGACCACTTGACCACGCTGCCACCATTTATCCGGCTGACCACTGACTTTGAGGGCCACCACCAATAAAAGAATCAGGAGAGGTGTTTTCCTTTTAAGATGCAAACAATTTATTTTGACACAAATGGGTACAATCTTGGTTGGTTTCAAATTTCCTTAGAGGCACAACTTTTTCTGTTACATAACACAATGGGGACCTATTATAGGGTTTCCACTAAACCTCTATAAACCCCTGCAACTTTAACTAGGGTCTCTATACCCTTTAACTGGACTGCTCACTAGCAGACCTTAAGACACACACTAACACTGGACCGTTCTCTTTCAGTCCTTAGGACACTCTCAACTAGAACATAACTCCTCCCCTCTCATTTGGCAGTTGGCTTCCGCTCTTTTCCAACTGTAGAATTCAAACCTGAACATTCTACTAGCCTCTAGCCCTGGTTGCCATGGCGACAGCTCTTCTAAGCTTCTGCCATGCCTCCCTTCTGTTTCACCCACAGAAACAAACCATAGAACATTCAAAACAACATACATTTTAACACATGTCACACAACATTTACACACAAATAATCAACATCATTACATTACCTTCCGTCCTCCCGAAATTA
This sequence comes from Anolis apletophallus, assembly GCA_030556195.1. Taxonomy (NCBI): domain Eukaryota; kingdom Metazoa; phylum Chordata; class Lepidosauria; order Squamata; family Anolidae; genus Anolis; species Anolis apletophallus. Next base: position 100,180,830 of record JARBWK010000001.1, read on the forward strand.
TTTTTAATTCACTCTGGACAGAGAGAATTAAAAATAATGCCGTTAGCAAGACATTATATAATCTTATACATTTCACATATACATTTATACTTACACAACTATATACAAACCATATCCATTCTGTAATCTGAATTTAAGTAACTCTCGATAAAGAGTCAGCTACTACATTCGATTTGCCTTTCACATGCACTACCTTAAAATCGTAGTCTTGCAAGAGTAAACTCCATCTTAAGAGTTTGTTGTTAGTACCCTTAACATTACTCAGCCATTTTAATGGCGCATGATCCGTCTGCAAAACAAACTTCCTGCCCCACAGATATGGTCTCAGTTTTGAATCGACCACACTATGGCGAGACATTCTTTCTCGATGGTAGAAAGACTACTTTCTCTCGGCAATAGCTTTTACTTAAAAACATTACAGGATGCTTTTCCCCATCCTCGTCAGCTTGACTTAAAACCGCTCCCAAACCTGTTTCTGATGCGTCGCACGTTAATATAAATGGACGATCAAAATCTGGAGCTTTCAACACTGACTGTGATGTTATGGTCTGTTTTAACTTGTCCATTGACTCCTGACATTGTGGTGTCCACACTACAACATTTGGACATGCCTTCTTGGTTAAGCCTGTCAATGGAGTCGCCAATTCGCTAAAATTTGGGATAAACCTTCGATAATAACTGGCTAATCCCAAAAGGACCGAACCTGTTTTTGGTTTTGGGTATCGGCCACTTGTGTATCGCCTCCACCTTAGTAGGTTCTGGACCAATCATACCACTTCCCACCATGTGTCCTAGGTACTTGGACATTCGATTCCCTAAACGACACTTGGGTGCTTTTACTGTTAACCCTGCTTCTTTCAGTCGAAACAGCACCTGGTCTAGATGTTGTAGGTGTTCTTCCCAGGTATTGCTAAATACACCTATGTCGTCCATGTATGCCACACAGAAGTTACTCATACCCCCGAGTATCTTATCTACTAATTGTTAGAAAGTGGCTGGGCTGTTTTTAAGTCCAAATGGTAAGACATTGAACTGATGTAACCCTTTATGGGTTCTAAAGGCCGTTTTCTCCCGGTCTCTGGGATCCATTGGTATCTGCCAAAAACCCTTGGTGAGATCTAGGCTACTGATGTAATTGGCTCTCCCCATTTTTCTAACAGGTCGTCTAACCTAGGCATAAGGTATGTATCGGTTTGCGTCACCTCGTTTAACCGTCTATAATCAACACAAAACCTTATTGTGTTGTCTGGTTTTTGAACTAACACGACGGGTGATGCCCAAGGACTACTGGATGGTTCTATAATCCCCATATCCAGCATTTCCTGAACTTCTCTATCAACACACTTCACGAGTTTCCCTGTGACTCGATAGGGAGTAGACGCAATGGGTAAGGCGTCTCCTGTTATAATTTGATGTTGCACCCCTTCTACTCTTCCCGGTAAATCCGAAAACAAATTTTTATACTTATGGAGCAGTTCTCTAAGTTGCTCCTGCTGTTTTGCAAGTCAGCCTTCATCAAGCTTTACCTGACTCACACTCTTGTCAGCCTTCCTATTCCCTTCCCAGAAATGAAACGATCCATTTACACCTTCATTAACTATTATACATACATCTACTGATCTTTCAACATAAGGTTTAAGCGAGTTAACATGCACCAGTTTTTCCAGTCCTGATTATAATTCTTGTATCAAGTAGTTAACTCTGCTGGCACGGCAACAACTGTCCATGGTCCTGTCCATTTCAATTGAAGTTTGTTGACTCTTTCCGGGATCAAATATAGTACTTTATCACCAATGTCGAAGGATCTCTCTCGGGCTGATTGATCATACCAGGTCTTCTGTTTCTGCTGTGCTGCTGCAAGGTTGTCTTGAGCGATAACTCTTGCCATCTCCATCGTCTCCCGTAAACTCTGTAGATACCGACTCACTGGAACTGGCTCTGCAACCGAGGAAGTCTCCCAGTGCTCTCTCACTAGATCCAGCGGACCTCTCGCCTTCCTTCAAAGAGTAACTCAAAAGGGCTGTATCCTGTACTGCCTTGTGGAGTCTCTCTGCATGCAAACAGGAGTTGCTGTAGTTTCTCATCCCAATCGGCTGGATGTTGTTGAGTGTACGCCTTGATCATTCTTACTAAGGTCTTATTTAGGTTTTCCACAAGACCATTAGTTTGTGGATGGTAAGCAGACGATGTCAGATGTTTAATTCCACACATCTCCAACAGTCTTTCCATCAGTCTGGCCGTAAACTGGGGTCCCAAATCCGAAATCAGTTCTTTGGGATATCCTGTTCTTCCCCATATAGACAACAAGGCGTTCGCTACTGTGGTTGTATCAATATTAGTCAACGCCACTGCTTCTGGGTACCTCGTGGCATAGTCCATCAAAGTAAGGATATACCGGCGTCCTCTACGACTTGCCTTTGGTAAGGGTCCCACAATATCGATCCCCACATGATAAAATGGTTCTCAATTAGTGGCATAGGAATTAGGGAACCTTGGTCTTGTCTTTTCCTGTTCCGACACGCTGACATGTATCACCGATTGACAAAACTCTTTAATGTGCTGATACATATTGGGCCAAAAGAAATTTCTGGTGATGCGCTGTGTGGTGCGTCGAATTCCCATATAGCCACCTTGTGTGCGTGCGTGTGCCAAATTCATAAGTTGTTCCCTATAAGCTTGGGGCACAACTATTTGTGTACAAGAACTAGTTCCTCCTGGAGACTTTACACACATGGTCTCTCTATACAACACTCGTCCTTTAACTATAAATCTTGAAGGATTTTCTTTTGATAAGACTTTCGTCTCATCCTGAGCCGCAGTAAATAAAGATCTCAGTGTTTCATCTGCCTTTTGCTCATTAGCAATATCCTCTTCTCCTGCTCCTGTTTTCACTAACTCTATTATATTTGAACTTGTCTCAGGATTTTCTTCAGGGATAATATCAACTGGTAAACAAAAACATCTTGCTGTTTAACTGGACCTTCAGTTAACTCATCATCTCTTGTTAAATACTTGAACTTCCTTACAATATCATCCCCAGCAGACAATCAAAAGGAATGTCCTCATATATTGCAAAATCCCAAAATCCTTTCCAATTCTTATATTGGATTGGCAAAGACACAACGTCGCACAACACTGCCCCTACCCTTTTAGTCTAAGCTGAGACACAGGTTTTCTGAATGCCTCTGGCACATGTTCAGGCGAAATCACACAGACCTCCGATCCGGTGTCTCTCCATCCTAATATTTCGTTTTGACCTACTTGAAATGGTTTAAAGTAGTCATCTCTATCTGTGTCCAACATAACAAAAAGGCATTGTTTTTCTAAGGGATTATGTACTTGCATTGGTTCCGAAGAACTCTTTCCTTTATTAGACTCAAGCCCCTTCTCAAAACTCTTTTCTAATATTGGAGTTATACATAAGGAAGATTTTTTCCTTGCTATGTAGATAACATTGTGCTTTCATATGTCAAACTTGCCGCATGAAAAACACATTCTCTTAGCCATATCAAAGCTTGGACGATTTCCACTACTGAGGGCCATCTCTGAGGTAATTTTTCTCCTCAGGCCTTCTGTAACGAGCGTACTCTCCTGCAGCATTTTTAGCCTCTTGATACTGTGGCAACACTTTGTATGGTTTCTTGAAACAATGTTTCTCCACTGGTTTGTAGCCTTCAGCCTTACAAACTCCTTCTCTCAATGTCACCATCTTATCCACCATAAGAGCTGCTTGACTGGGTGTTTCAGGATTCCTTTCTTGAACTAACCATTTATACTCTGAGGAACATTTTGATAAAACTGTTCCAGGATCATCAGATCCTTAAGTTGCTGAAAACTGGTAATTTGAGCACCTTTTAACCAACTATCGAAATACTGGCTTTGCTTTGATGCTAGCTGACAGAAACTTTCGGTTTTCTCCTTTTCAAGGACCTGAACTTAACTCTGTAATGTTCTGGCGTCAACTGAAGCTTCTGTTGGACCTGTTGTTTAAACTTCTGGTAAACCTTGTGGTCCTGTTCTGCCATATCGCTATAAATCTCCAGCAACTGTCCACAGAGCTGTGGTCGTAAATATGTCATCCATCTCTCCTCTTCAATTTCAAAATCATAGCAACATCTTTCAAAAGAAACCAAAAATTTCTCCACACTATCCCCTTTTACATACTTCGGGGAATCTCCTCAGGGTTGGTCTATAGAACCTTCTGCCTGCACCTCTTGAACTGGCCTGGCACGCTGAGAGGCATTCCCCTCTCAGACTCCAACCTGGCTATTTCTCTTTGCAACTCTCTCTCCTTTTCTCTCTCTTCTCTTTCCTTCTCTTCTCTTTCTCTTTGCATCTCTCTCTCCTTTTCTTCTCTTTCTCTTCGCATCTCTCTCTCCTTTTCTTTCTCTTCTCTTTGCATCTCAAGTTTCATCACCTCAAGCCTAAACCGATATTCTCCAGACATTTTACTTGACTCTGATTCTGAAATTTCAGAGTCTTCTCCTTCCTGCAGAACCTCAGGCTGCCCTGCTTCCTCCAAGCCCTCGTTTGTCTCCTGGTGGTCATTTTGCCGAACTTTTACCTCAGAACTTTAAACTAAACTATTAAAGTTCCTACTACCACACGACTTTGGTCAGTAAACTGAGAAATTAAACAAATTCCTCTGGTAGCCTTGCTTTCGCACTGGATCAGTTTTTCTTACACGATCCCACCGCTCTGCCGCCAATATGCGGTGAAGCTACGTTCAAATCAACCGGCTGGACAGGGTGGACCCTCTCTTAAAGATCCCACCGCTGCCGCCAATATGTGACCACTCCACTTCTTGACCGGGCCTCAGACTGGACAATCTTTCTATGTCCACACTGCTGACCTCCAATCAAGGAAACCTCGAGTTACCTCAGCAACTTCACGTTTATTGGCAGGGTACTGTCTCACCCCTTCACCATTTAACTGACTGGAGTTTTAAAACTTCTCAGTGACCACTTGACCACGCTGCCACCATTTATCCGGCTGACCACTGACTTTGAGGGCCACCACCAATAAAAGAATCAGGAGAGGTGTTTTCCTTTTAAGATGCAAACAATTTATTTTGACACAAATGGGTACAATCTTGGTTGGTTTCAAACTTCCTTAGAGGCACAACTTTTTCTGTTACATAACACAATGGGGACCTATTATAGGGTTTCCACTAAACCTCTATAAACCCCTGCAACTTTAACTAGGGTCTCTATACCCTTTAACTGGACTGCTCACTAGCAGACCTTAAGACACACACTAACACTGGACCGTTCTCTTTCAGTCCTTAGGACACTCTAAACTAGAACATAACTCCTCCCCTCTCATTTGGCAGTTGGCTTCCGCTCTCTTCCAACTGTAGAATTCAAACCTGAACATTCTACTAGCCTCTAGCCCTGGTTGCCATGGCGACAGCTCTTCTAAGCTTCTGCCATGCCTCCCTTCTGTTTCACCCACAGAAACAAACCATAGAACATTCAAAACAACATACATTTTAACACATGTCACACAACATTTACACACAAATAATCAACATCATTACAAGTAGTAGCAAGTAATGTAAATTATTTTTGGAAATAATGGCTGGAATCCCATGATCAGCTACGTAGTTAAGTATTCTTAACTAAGTACTCTCCTTCCCCCAAATCACTTTTGTTAATAGAGTTACATGATGAGACACTATGGGGTTGGAACAGGAGTAATGGACCTCCTTATGAAGCTGATGTCCTGTAAAGTAGGTTGGAGTGGGAGTGGAACAATAGTGTCAAAATAATTACTATGTAGTAATAATGAATAGGAAACAGTTATAGATGAGTATATTTATGCAGCTGTTTAATATTCATGATTGAAACACTATTGCTATGATTGTAACTCCCGCAAAGAATACTTTACTGAGCATCAACTGCATGTGGAGAGGGAGGTGCATTCTGCCTATGATCGGGGCATGGATGAATGACATTTCTGTCTGTCTTGGAGTGGGGACACGTGAGAAGCAGATACTGAATAAACTTAAATATACTTAGCTATTTAAATCAGTTATTTCCACTTCAGACCACTTTGATCAGGGATCACTCTCCAACATTATTACAAAAAGGGTTACAAATCAGTTTTTTCGTCTGCTTTAAATCCAGTTTGGCTTTTTGCGGTGTTGTTTCAAAAAATTGCATTGGATAGGCCACATCAACTCTAGTTTCTGATACAATACATATGCCATCCTTTAGTCCACAGAAAACCGTATTTAATAATATAGAGCTGATGTGGTAGTAGTAATCTTTTGTGGGTGGTCAGCCTTTCCCCTCCTGGCATCCCAGTTGCCTCGGCACTATAAGAGCGTTTCACACAACCAGTTCCTCTCCTTGCCATGTGGTCTCGAGGCAAAGGTGTAGTAATGCTGAGGCTGCAGACCATAATTTTGTTCTTGCAAACCACTGGTGGTCTATGGACCATAGGTTGGGAACAACTGATTTAAATGATCCAGGGTTCTGGCTAATACAGGATTCTGGCTGGTAATAGTAACTAACTATTCTCTACACTTGAAAATAATATTTTCTTTCCTTCTTTGTATTTTTTTTATAAAAAAATAATATCCAATATCTGGAAATGTAGAAAGAAACAAACAAAAAGAGTGAGAGAGGCAGAGAAGGGAATGAAGAAGGAAAGAAAGTGGACAGAGGACAATTGCTTTAAATTATTCTATGTTACTTGTATGAGGATATGTGCAAACTTAATAATAATGATTTCCATGTCAACAGATTATACATCTCTCCTTTATGGAAAAAGGACTGATAAAATACCCACAAGTCTGCTTGTTTATTATGTTGAAGTACGCCTCGAGTCCACGAGACGTAGGGCCTTCTCCATCTCTGCCCCTGCCCTGTGGAACTCTTTGCCTCCCCACATGAGGGCCATGTGCGATTTGAGGCCCTTTGCTCAGGCGCTTAAGACTTGGCTTTTTAGCAGAGCTTTTAATGTTTAATGCAGTCTACATGGTTACTGCTGTACGTTCTTATGCAATGTTTTATATAAATTGCCTGGAGCATTTAATGGAGGGTGATTAATAAGTGAGAAATTGAATTGAATGATGCTTTCAAGTAGGGGGGGGTATCCTTTGAAAAGCAGGATTAATATTCTAATTCAGATTACATACCGTATTTCAACATTTTATGTGAGTTTGTTCATTTGTCTGGTCCTAATTATTTCCTGTTCTTGAAAACAACAAATATTAACAATAAATGGGGCTTTAACAACAAATGGGAGTCCTGTCCAGACCAAAAATGTGCATTGCTGTAAACAAATAGAAGAAAACAGGGTTATGAAATCTAAGATCTTTGTAGTGATTTAATATTTTGCTTCCTTAATTCCCCCTTCATTATGTTTGACATAAGAAAGGGATTCATTCGGGTTAACATCACACATCTTCACAGTGAGAGGGAAAATGGATTAATGTTTACTCAGCCTAGCATTTTCATATGAAAAGCTGGGATTTATCTTACATCACAGCCATTTTAAAAGAGGCTGATTATTTAATTATCAAACTGGATGTTGAGTCCTTTAGTAATCAGATCCGTGGAAGAAATGCTAGCATATTGTGCTTGATCCCCTCTCCATGCCTTACTTAGCTGAGTTTGTCAGCTTTGAAGTCTTCTAAGTTTGTCCTTTAGATGTTTTATCAAATCACTTCCCACTTCACTTCTTTGCTTCCATCCACAGAACTTGCCATTGATCACCTTGTGACCAATAATACAATATCCACCAAAAGTCATTAAGCTGTGCTGATTAATTCAGATTGAGTAGTCCCACACACTGGTACCTTCCTTTTAAAAAGGTGAAGACTGAAAAAACAAAAGCAAAAATAAGTAACTAGAAAATATGTATTCTGTTGATTTTCCACATCCATCTTTTTATATGCCTTAATTTTCTTTTAAACTTTTGATGATACTAAAGTATGTGAATTAACATTTTCCAGCCAAGACTCTAGTGAGGAGGCCTAACGCCTTAGCTTTACCATGCAGAGTTGATCGAGTTTTATAGAATCATGGAGCTGTAGAGATGCCGTTCCCTTGGGTTTAACAGATCTGTCTTCCTATGGGCCAACAAAGGGACAGTCCCCACAAAAGAAATTCAGTTGAATCTAGAACAGTGTTTCTCTACCTTCCTAATGCCACAATCCCTTAATACAGTTCCTCATGTTGTGGTGACATCCAACCATAAAATTACTTCCATTGCTACTTCATAACTTTAATTGTGCTCCTGTGTAGTGAAATGGTTAATTAGAATGTAAGTTTTAGATATATTTATTACTGTTGAGATATAAGTGCTGGTCAGCTGATGGGTGGCCAGTAGGCCTGTACTGATAATCGGATAAATCCGATTATTAGAAGTTTTGGGACTTCCGATATTTGAAGCAATATTGAGAACAGTGCCTAAACAGGAAGTGGAATTGCCATTCTGAAAACTCCGTCGCCATTCTTGGAGAGGTCTCAGATATTATTTCCGATGTCATTTCGGTTTTGGGCAAGACTTCCCTCCTCAAGGCAGGAAGGAAAGCCATGGCGGCGGCGAAATGCCTGCTTTCACCATTGTTTTCCTTCCTGGCTTAGGGAGGAAGCCTTGCCCTAAGCGGGGAGATTCAGCAGCTTTAGGCAAGGCTTTTCTCTAGTAGTGGTCAAAAAGCGGATGGAAAAGGATTCCCCATATTTCTGATAACTTCGATTATCAGAATACATCCGATTCCATTTTGATAACCGCTAAAAAATGGAAGTAATTCAAATCGAAGCCAGAGCAAAACCAATTTTTCGTCGACTTCCGAAAATCACTTTTCATTCGGAAACAGGCCTAGTGGCCAGAAGCCCAGCGTTGCCATAGTGACGCAGCTCACCAGGCAGAGAGAAAGGGAGGAGCCAATTGTCACTAAAAAATGTTGGTTTGAAAAGGGTTAGTTGGTGGCTAGATGAGGCCAAGGATGGTTAGTTCTAGTGAGGTGTAGCTGGACTAAGTAATTTAAGCCTCTGACAGGGAGCCAGAGAAGGAAAGGTGGCTCCAGGCAGTGGGCCAGGTGTTTAATCTTCAGCGTTGAGCAGTTAAAAGTAGAAATATTTAAGTCTGAAGTATAATCTAGCCTGAGTGCTAAAGGAGGAGATTCCTAGTTGTTTTATTGCGACTTCAGTGTCAAATCTGGAGCAATAGAAGAGGAACCGAGGAAAGAAATGGCGTTTCAAAGGAAAGAAAGTGAATAAGCAGATGCTTTGTAACCACCAAGCATTGTGAACCTGAAATCTTCAAATAAATGTTGTTTATATTCAGTTCAGATATTGAGAAGTCATGTTTGCTTATCTAGAGAAGGTTCTCTAGAAGAAAAGTTGGCGATCTTGTGGAGCTAAAGACAATTTTGTTGCATTGGATGACACATATTAAAGTGAAATAAACAGGTGTCTTGAAAATATCCCTCTCATATAAAACCCACTCTCAAATAGACAAAGCCTCATCTTTTACATAATAGCTGGCAGCTTCATGAGTTAGAGATCTTTTGTTTCAATTGGCGGCAAGGTGGGACAATACAATAAAGGTCCCCCTGCCAAAATGGACCTTTATGTTCTTCATTTCATCCTGTTATGAATCACCATGTAAATATCTGATATGCAGGATGTATTTTCATTCACTGGACCACCTTTGTCACAAATAGCCAATATGCCCAAATTTGAATACTGGTAGGATTGGGGGGGGGCAGGGATTGATTGATTTGGTGGGCGTTGAGCTTGAGTTTTGCAGTTGTAGTTCATCCATATCCAGAGAGTACTGTGGATGCAAAAACTTGGCACAAATACTCAATATGTCCAAATATGAATATGAGTGTGGGGAAAATAGACCTTGACATTTGGGAGTTGTAGTTGCTGGGATTTATAGTTCGCCTAAATCAAAGAGCCACTTGAACCCCACCAACAATAGAAATTCCACACAGAACCCCCATGACCAACAGAAAATACTGTACTTTCTGATGGTCTTGGTGACCCCTCTGGCACCCCCTATGACCCCCCCCCTGGTCCTGACCTCCAGGTTGAGAAATGCTGATAACTCTGCCAGTGGAAAGCTAACTCTGGTGATGAAAAAAGTGAGCATAGAGCCCTTCAAGAGCTGTTCAAGTAGTGCGGGCAAATAGCAACAGATCTCTCTTACTGTAGGAAGGCATGAACTGGACCATCGACTATGTCAGCATGAACTTGTATTCTTATTTAACCACCCTTTTCA
>JARBWK010000001.1:100191171-100437397 GCA_030556195.1 Anolis apletophallus
CCTCAGAACTTTAAACTAAACTATTAAAGTTCCTACTACCACACGACTTTGGTCAGTAAACTGAGAAATTAAACAAATTCCTCTGGTAGCCTTGCTTTCGCACTGGATCAGTTTTCTTACACGATCCCACCGCTCTGCCGCCAATATGTGGTGAAGCTACGTTCAAATCAACCGGCTGGACAGGGTGGACCCTCTCTTAAAGATCCCACCGCTGCCGCCAATATGTGACCACTCCACTTCTTGACTGGCCTCAGACTGGACAATCTTTCTATGTCCACACTGCTGACCTCCAATCCAAGGAAACCTCGAAGTTACCTCAGTAACTTCACGTTTATTGGCAGGGTACTGTCTCACCCCTTCACCATTTAACTGACTGGAGTTTTAAAACTTCTCAGTGACCACTTGACCACGCTGCCACCATTTATCCGGCTGACCACTGACTTTGAGGGCCACCACCAATAAAAGAATCAGGAGAGGTGTTTTCCTTTTAAGATGCAAACAATTTATTTTGACACAAATGGGTACAATCTTGGTTGGTTTCAAACTTCCTTAGAGGCACAACTTTTTCTGTTACATAACACAATGGGGACCTATTATAGGGTTTCCACTAAACCTCTATAAACCCCTGCAACTTTAACTAGGGTCTCTATACCCTTTAACTGGACTGCTCACTAGCAGACCTTAAGACACACACTAACACTGGACCGTTCTCTTTCAGTCCTTAGGACACTCTCAACTAGAACATAACTCCTCCCCCTCTCATTTGGCAGTTGGCTTCCCGCTCTTTTCCAACTGTAGAATTCAAACCTGAACATTCTACTAGCCTCTAGCCCTGGTTGCCATGGCGACAGCTCTTCTAAGCTTCTGCCATGCCTCCCTTCTGTTTCACCCACAGAAACAAACCATAGAACATTCAAAACAACATACATTTTAACACATGTCACACAACATTTACACACAAATAATCAACATCATTACACCAGGACCACCTTTCACTGTGGAAAAACATGTGGGTCAAGAATAGGGCTCCACAATCATCTACATATCCACCACCAATACATTACACTTGGAAGGCCATCATACTCAGACAACAAGGGATCGCCTAAGTCATAACAGCAATATTTAATTATATGAATGACCAGATACTTTATTTGGTTTCTATTGCCCGGATTGATATTTGTTGGATGACTTTGCATTGCATTCAGAGAAATGAAGGAAGGTGAAAGTGCTATTTTTCTCTCTTTATACCAGTAGCTAGATGCCTCTCCGTTTTGCCTTGGCCCAGTTCACAACTGCTGAGAGCCCCTCCATCCAGTTTTTGACAGCCACTGCTGTGGGTGAGGCCATGTAGGAGGAGAAGAGCAGAGAACAGCTGAGGACCTCTGTGTGACATCTGAGCCCATCTGCTACTGGGATCCCTTCTCCATTTATCAACTGCAATGACACAGAATTGATCTCTTGTTGTTCTCACCTGAGCACAGCAACCAACAGTCAAGTGGAAGAGATCTGTTAGAGCAGTGTTTCTCAACCAGTGTGCCGTGGCACACTAGTGTGCCGTGAGCGATCATCAGGTGTGCCGTGAGAAAATCTCTCTGCCCCCCTTCCTTCCCCCCTCCTCCTGCCGAACTCCTGCTGCTTGGGAGAGGAGGAGGAAGGGACGGGCGGCGAAGAAGAAAAAGAAGAGGGGCCGGGGCGCTGCCTCCATTTCCCCAGCCAGCCTCCAATCCACCATGACTCCCGCCACGACTCTCATCTCTCACTCGCTGAAGCCGCGTGGAGGAGGAGCCCCGCCTACTGAAGCCCGTCTACCGCTCATGCTTCTCCTCTGTGGGAGAACTGAAGCTGGGGGGAGGGGGCGGGGCATGGCGTGGCCTGGCTCCGCCCCCTCAACTGGCTTCAGCGCCCCCACAGCTTCGCCAGCCTTGAGGGCAGTGCCAAGCCAGCATTGTGCTGGCTCTGCCACCGCTGGCTTGGCACTGCCCCTCAAGGCTGGCAAAGCTGTGGGAGAACTGAAGCCGCGTGGAGGGGGGGGGCATGGCGCGGCCTGGTTCCTCCCCCGGCTTCGGCACTCCCAGCAGCTGCTCCCAGCAGGTTACCATCCCCCAGCCGTTCTTTACTGTGTTAGAGTGTCATTTTGGTTGGTGGTGTGCCCCCGGATTTTTTTAATGTTAAAAGTGTGCCGCGGCTCAAAAAAGGTTGGGAAACACTGTGTTAGAGGTCTGGGCTCCTATGTATTATGGCAAGGTACAAAAAAGGAACAGTTGTTTGCTTGCGCAACTGCTTTGGAAGCCCTTTTATTAACTGACACAATGTCTTGTCTGTTTGCCTCGGTTGTCAACTGGACCCATCTACTCTAGCAGGCTGCCTGAATATTTCTTTCCAGTTGGTCATTGTAAGCACCAAACATACTTTTTCCCCATCATCTCTCTCCATCTCTTTCCTTTATGTGCCAACTCGTAAAATAAGAATGTAAACCTAAGAATTGTCACAATACCAATCTGCTATGCCACTCTGTGACTCCGTTCAGCCAAGCAGTGAATGCTTTAAAGCAATGAATAAATGTTTATACATCCCCGCTTGCTTTTTTGGTAATTATTGCTGTAGTGTGCCTTGAAGTCATTTCTGACCTATGGTGACCCTTCACTGAACCTATCATGGGGTTTCCTTGGCAGAATTTGCCAAGATGATTTATTTAATCATCATTTAATTTATTAGTCACCAGCTGCAAGAAGGGCACAGCAAAGGGCATCATGGGCCAGGAGCTAAATCCCAGGACAATAATCTTTTGGAAGTGAATAACTCAGAGACTAAATTCTAGAGAAGAAAATACTGTAAAAATATGTTCTGAGAGCCTTGCTCTAACAGGGAAGCTTTGACTGTAGTAATTTTCAGTTAGCGGGGTTTGCTTAATATCACTTAGGAAAAGAGTCAACTGTCTTGGCCTTCTCACAATGGTATTGAAATGCTTATCTCACCTGTTGGCTTAAGGTTACCTTGAAACATCTACAGCAGTCACTCTCCTTGGTTTCCCTTACAACCCTGCTCTATTCAGCTTCCTTTAGATAAAGTTCTGCCACTGATTAGATGACAAGCTGTTCATTTTAAACCAAGCCAAAGCAAAACAAGATTGCTTGGCTCTGTTCCTGAGCTGAACCAGATCCGTATGAGTGCAAAACTATTTCATTGGAATCCACTAGGAATGAGGTAGACGATTGGTTTTTATTGGTAGGGCGGATAGGTGTATTTGTGAGTTTACAGGCAAGAAAGAGTTGCAGCCGAAGAACACCCAGTACATTAGAAGAAGAAAAATACAGTGATACTTTGAGTTAAGAGTTTAATTTGTACTGTGATCAAGCTCTTCACACAAATCACTCTTATCTCAAAGCAAATTTCCCATTGAAATGCTATTACTCACTTCCGACCTGCTGCCCCCCACATTTTTGTTATATGTTTTTGAATAAGAAAATGTACTTTATAAATAACAATGTATAAAAATAATGACACATAATAAAAGAGAATGTAAACAAATAAAATTGCTTGGTTTCATCCAGCTACTGTGGCAAGGAAGCACATTTGAGGCATCACCATGTAAGTTGGCCAGTGTAACAGCAAGGCAAACAGCAATCCTTCACATTAACATGCAACAATAAACAAAGAAACTTTAAAATGGTAGAAGCACAAAGTTGTAGCAAGGAAGCACTAAGTGAAAAGGCAGAAGCTTCATTTTCTTCACAGTGTACACCCCTCCCTCTCTTGTTCTCTCTCCCTCACTGTCTTCATGAAGTCAAACATACCAGGAATCTCCCAAAGCTAACAAAAGCATAAGGCATATAAGCAGAGTCACAGAGGCTGCTCCCTTGAAGCCCTGTACTCTAGCACTATCACTCCCTCTCATGATAGTGTGCCCTCTGGCTGCTCGTATGCTAAAACACAACTCGTATGTAAAAATGAAACCAGGGCCAAGTGGCAGCTTGTAACTCAATAAACTTGTAAATAGGGATGCTCATAAATCAAGATTTTACTGTCCTGGTCCATGGACACCGGATAGTCTGAGAAACACAGGAGTAGACAGTTAGTGGGATTATGGGATGAATAGTTAGAGGTCTTCTAGAATTACAGAACATTGTTTAACCTTGCACACTTTCAAATATCTTACCTAAGAGTAAATCTCCCAAAACTGACTTGATTTGATACCTAAACACTTACTTATTTATTTATTTATTTATTAATTATTATTTCAGCTTGATAGACCACCCTATCCAAAGCTCAGGGCGGTTTACAGCACATAAAACATACCAAATTAAAACACATAGAAATGTGACATCATGAACCGTTAAAAAATCCCCACCCCTTACAATAAAACACAATGGATCAAGCACATAACACTAGTGGCAGCGACGGAGCAGGGTGGCAAGTTATAACAGGTACCAGTCAGGGGCCAAATGCCTGCCTGAACAGCCAGGTCTTACAGGACCTGTGGAAGGTCATTAGGTCGCACAGAGCTCGCGTCTCCGCTGGCAACGAGTTCCATAAGGCCGGTGCGGCCACTGAAAACGCCCTCTGTCGCGTGCTGGATAGCCTACAAGTCTTCATACCAGGAACCTCCAACAAGTTGAGCCCCTCTAAACGCAGTGATCTTCTGGGCACATATGGGGTAAGCCGCTCCCTCAAGTACACTGGCCCCAAACCATATAAGGCCTTGAAAGTTAAAACTAACACCTTGAAGGAGACCCGGAATTCAATTGGCAACCAGTGCAGTTCGCGTAAGAGTGGTGTTACATGAGCCGTTCTTGTGGCTCCTAGTAGCAGGCGAGCTGCCACGTTCTGCACCAGTTTGAGTTTCCGGATTGCCGACAAAGGTAGGCCAATCTACAGCGCATTACAGTAATCGAGCCTCGAGATTACTGTGGCTTGGATCACCGTGGCCAGGTCGCAGCGGGAGAGGTAGGGAGCCAGACGTTTTGCCTGCCGCAGGTGGTAAAACGCTGTCTTGCAGGTGCACGCAATCTGCGCCTCCATAGACAGCTGAGGGTCCAGCCGGACCCCCAAGCTCTTGACTGAAGACTGCGGGCATAACGCCACGCCGTCAAATGTCGGCAGCTGGATCTCTCCCCCCCCCCCGGGCGGCTCAGCCACAAGATCTCAGTCTTTGCCGGATTCACCTTCAACTTACTGGGTCGCAGCCATCCAGTTACGGCTTCTAGGCAGAGTTGGAAATTATCGGGTACAGATTCCACCCCAGCATCCATCCTCAGAATGAGCTGGGTGTCATCAGCATACTGGTGACACTCCAGCCCAAAACTCCGCACCAATTGGGCGAGTGGTCGCATATAGATGTTAAATAACAGCGGGGAGAGGATGGCACCCTGGGAGACCCCACAATGTAGAGGGGAACCCCCGGAGACCACCCCTCCCCACTTCACTCGCTGCAGGCTGTTTTGGAGGAAGGAGGACAGCCAATTTAGAGCTGTCCCCTTCACCCCCGCCACCGCCAGGCGGTATGTCAAAAGTTGATAATCGACCGTATCAAACGCTGCCGTGAGGTCCAATAACATGAGCAGCACCGTCTCCAGTTCAAAATACTAATAGTCTCCAGTTCAAAATACAAAAATTCAACCAATATTGAACTAAAAGCTAATCATGTTCTTTAAATAATTTTTACTAGCTAGATGTGGAGCCTTGCTCTTATTGAGATACTGCTATAAATTTGCTTCCCCCCCCCCATTTTAACCTCTTTACCAAACTTGGATTTTAAAAAATAATTTAAATGAAGTTTTCTGTTAGACCACAGCTCCCCAAACTATTGTTATACAGTATTTTCTTCCTTAGGATTTAGTTCCTCATTAGCTACTCAGTTCCAATAGATTATTCTCCTGGGATTTGGTTCCTGGCCCATGATACACTTTATGTGTCCTTGTTGCAGCTGGTGATTAATGAATTAACTGTTGATTAAATAAATTACATAACACTTACCTTCTCCTCACACAAGTGCTCAATTTGTCGGTCTACTGAACTTCTGATTACCTTGTTCTTTTCCCACTGTGTATGAGATGCTTTTTCAGTTTTGGTGCTAGTCATGCAGGTGGAGATAGAAATCAGGGCTGTCCCTTCTGTAAGAGGGGCAGCTAACAGAAGCATGCTGAGTTGGGTTGGGGGGGGGAGTTGTATTCACATTTTGAAATGTGATAATTAGTGGCCCAGCATGTAACATGGCTTGAGATACCCATTTTATGGGTTTTAATCATTACAGTGATTACCATTTTCTACAATCAAATTTATTTCCAAGTAAATGTGTTCACCATCAGGGCAGCAGAAATAAACTCTGTTCTATTCCAGTGGTCAAGATGGTGCCATGATGAGTCTGATATGCAAAACTGAGCATGACTAGAGTATGACAGTTGGGTTAGTATTTATTTTTTTCTGACATGTCAAAGACATATCAAGGAATGCTGAGTGGTATCTGGGAAAGAGAGAGGCTGAGAAAAGAAATGTCAAGCATGTGCTTCATGGGTGAAGAAATACATATGGACATATAAAGGGAGCCATGGCTGGAACTCTCCCTTATATCCCTAATTTCATAGTCTTAGAAAAGGAGATAGGTAAAAAAAGGTTATTATTGTTAATAATAAGTTAATCATATTTTTGTAGAAGAGCCACTAAAGCTGACTCTTATTTGTGGGTACAAGCCATCCTGAGGCAGGAGCCCCGTATTCTTCCCATACAAAAGAACATAAAAGATGGACTCCCTTTTAGAAGGGGAAATGACCTCTGCAGACAGAAAGGATGAAAAAAGCACGTGGGTACATAGATCAAAGAAAAAAATCCAAAAGGAGAAGGCATACTTTCCTGAACTTCTTCAATTACTAAGTAGAACCTTATGCAAGTGTAGATGTCTCTTGCTTCCAACATCTATTCTAGACCCTAATAATTAATAATTAATTTTATTGCACTGCTTCACATTTAGATATTTCCTAGGATCAGTTAAAAAGTTTAGATTATCTTATGTGGAGGTGCTAAATAAGTACACATTCTTCTCCCATCAAATCAATTATAAGAAAGATGCATGTCTCCTTGGAGTTGTATTTCTAAGATAATTTATCTTAGGTTCAAAGCATATGAAAGATATGCTGCAATAGATCTTTTTATAGAAAAAAATAACTAGTATGGAGCTCCCTAAAAAAGGAAGTGGCATAAAAGAACTCAGAGATCTGACTCATATGCGAAGTAAAATGGCCCTGTTGTTTTTACTTCCATCACATTCTTATCTCATAGAAACAGTAATCACAGAGGCATTTTCTGCTTTCTTGTTGTTTGTTTTTCATCTTTTAAAAGGTATTTTAATTTTAAGTCAGATCTTCACATGATTGAAATTTATGTCTGACTATCACCAGTCAGAAATCCACTGGTGAGTTACAAGAAAAATTCATTAATTCTGGAAATGACAGTAGAAGCAAATGCTCAAGCCATGGAAGTATATTATTTGGCATGGTACCTGTCAGGCAGTATTATCATCAGGTCTTGCAGCACTTGGGAGCAAGGGCTCATTAACAATTCGCAAGCAGCTTAAAAGGTCAAACTAAAGTCACAACAGAATATAATAATATCTGAGCTTTAAGCTCATATGGGCAAATAGGACTTAACCTTCTATGTGAAATTGTCTTATGTTTAAAAATATTTATTTCCAAGAGTATAAACTCAAGCCAGGGAACTTCACCCATGTGTATGTGCTTAAAATTGAACATACAGCTTATGCAAATACTGCTATATTTAAGCATGCAGTTGAAGTGAAGATCATGGAAATCCATAAATCAAGAATAACAACAATCCACAAAGATCATTCTTTCTGCTTCTTGGTAGACACAATGGTCATGGAATACCAATGTATAGTGTCAAACATTCATAGTGTTTGGGTCTAGTGATAGTGATGATGGGAATAGGAGAGCTCTCAAATTATGTTCTTGATCTTTTAGCATGGAATGGCACTTCTCTAGAACAAGGTAAACTCTACTAAACAGACAAATCACTGAAAAACGTGACCTATCTTGTTCAGACTGAATCTCAGATGCTAGTTCAGATCATTAGCTGCTTCATTCATATTGACGAAATGCTAGATTTCGTCAATATATTGTGAGTCCATGTCCAAGGAGAACATATTCTTATGGTTTCATGTAGATGAGGCCTGGGAACCATATCCACCTTCAGATGTTCCCAGGAGTTAATGAGCATAATGTGCTCCACTGAAAGGTGGATTTCATAGGTATCACAAATGAAAATGTGAAAGCAATTTATTCAGTGTGTATCATTTGCTATGGGTAAATACAGAATAGGTAAATGGGAAACTTGAAGAGCTGATGCTGCATGATGATGATAATAATAATAATAATAATATAAAACTTTATTCATACCCCGCCACCATCTCCCTAAGGGGACTCGGGGCGGCTTACATGAGGCCACACCCAATAACACATAATAAAACACAACAGCAAATAATAAACAGTACAATCAATATAACTTACACATAAGCAATAACAGTTAAAACCATTCTGTCAGGACCAAATGTGATATATTAAAATTTTAAAATAAATAAACACTGGATGTAGCATGAAGGTTTTACAATAGTGTGGGGCAGACAACCCAACATGTAATTAAAGTGCTTCTGAGGACATTTTGCAAAGAATTCATCACAGCAGGGCATTGTTTACGTAATTATTCAGGGAAGGCACATTGGAACAGCCATGTTTTCAGGCTCCTCCTAAAAACTGCCAATGTGGGGGCTTGTCTGATGTCCTTGGGGAGCGATTTCCAGAGTCAAAGGGCCAATACAGAGAAGGCCCTCTTCCTCGTCCCCACCAATCGCGCCTGCGAAGGGGGCGGAAGCGAGAGCATGGCCTCTCCAGATGATTAGAGAGATCGCCTGGGTTCGTAGACAGAAATGCGGTCACGCAGGTAGGTGGGTCCCAAACCATTCAGGGCTTTGTAGGTAAGAACCTGCACCTTGAATTGGGACTGGAAGATGAACAGCAGCCAATGGAGCTGCCTAAACAGGGGGGTTGACTGCTCCCTGTAAGAGGCTCCAGTTAGTAATCTGGCTGCTGCCCGTTGGACCAATTGAAACTTCTGGGCTGTCTTCAAGGGCAGCCCCATGTAGAGTGCATTACAGTAATCCAATCTGGAGGTGACTAAGGTGTGGACCACCGTGGCCAGATCCGACTTCACAAGGTACAGTCGCAGCTGGCACACGAGTTTTAATTGTGCAAAGGCCCTCCCAGTCACTGACGACGCCTGAGCTTCAAACATTAGCGATGAGTCTAGGAGGCTAAGTAGCATTTCTTTCTTCTTGCTGAGGAAATTATTAAAGACTGTCACTTGTAACATATTATAATTACCATTCATCTTGAAAGCCAAGGTTGTAGTCTTCCACAAAATTTTAATTTGCCCATTGAGATTAAATGCATTTATCTTCTTTATGCCGCAGCACTACATTATATTAGGTTGAGACAGTGATGTAAGGTCACGTGTAAGCTTTACAGCGATTTGAATCACTGCTTCCCAATTCTACTTCCAAATAATCCATTCATAGCATCCAGCCGGCCTTGTGTTTTCCAGAAGAAGTGTTTGAAATATATCTTTCTGTTATACTGTTTGAAAGTGTGCCATGCATGGTCCAGATTGTATTCATTTAGATGAAAATATTTTATGATTAGGCAGTTTAACCTTGTCAATGATCTCATGTATCATGTGTGTTTTAGAAACTATTTGAAGCCTTCTCAGTTATAAATGAGCAATACATTAACCAGCATTTCAGCCAGCTCTCATAACCATCAATTTACTATCATGATCCTGTGAAGACTGTGCTCTAAGTAATGATGTGAAGGCTCTTTACAAGTGATGCAAGCTGAATTTAACTGCCAAACTCAGTTGCAGGAAGGAAATAAAAGTCAATAATAGTACAACCCTCTATTTCGTCTATGCCACTCACTTTTGTCTCTCACTACAAGCTCGACCTGTTGACCAAGAAAGATGCAGAGGCTGGTAGAGTGTCATCCCATCCCGTCCCCCTGTCCCCCGCATTAGCATGACACCATCCTTCGCAGAGGTATCTTGCTAGTCTTCCACATGTGTGCACTTCACAGACTGAAAAGAAACCAACTTGTCCAAACACATAATTAAAATTGTGAAAAAATACTGGAATCTTGTAAGTGATATACCCAGCTGGGAGAAAACCTCTATAGTTGCCCATAAGCAAACACAAAATATTAAAGATATGTTGGTTGGATTATCAGTCACAAACTATCAAGCCCAATCCCAATCTAGTGGGGAACTTTGCATGCCACCATGGTTCTATATAAATATATATATATATATATATATATATATATATATGTGTGTGTGTGTGTGTGTGTGTGTGTGTGTGTATACACACACACACACACACACACACATAAAGAGGTATCATAGGGAAATACCAAGGAATATACAATATATTCCATCAGTGAGTTGCCCAGGAAATGTGATAATGAGTAGAACAAATGATACAATAGGTTATATATCACTCATTATGATACATCTCATTAATATTATACAACAATATTAACAAAAATAAATTGGGGTACCAGAAGAAATAGATGATGTGATGTAACACTGTAGACATAAAAATACATATAACAATATCAGCAAAGCACAGTTTAAGCAGAAAACAGACAACAGAAAATAGACAACATGAATTAAGTCACCTCTTAGAAGTAGTGAACCATATGCATTGTCAGTACCATAAGGTTCCAATGAGTGCTGCAATGGAGCTTGCAAGAAAGGGCAGGGGATTAATAGATCCAAATGCTCAAAGTAGGGTAAGGGTAGAACATAGTATATAGTAATAATAATGAGAAATTCCATCAATAAATGACACAACCAAACAAAAACACATAAAACTGCAGTAAGGTCTTTGTAGATGGTCAAAAAATACAAGTATCTGTTCCAACCGCCTCCTATAGACAAAATAGATGCTGCAATGTAACCTATGAAAAAACAGCAGCAATAGAGCTCATAGAGGAGAGCGGGGGCTGAA
This sequence comes from Anolis apletophallus, assembly GCA_030556195.1. Taxonomy (NCBI): domain Eukaryota; kingdom Metazoa; phylum Chordata; class Lepidosauria; order Squamata; family Anolidae; genus Anolis; species Anolis apletophallus. The sequence goes on from JARBWK010000001.1 coordinate 100,202,237, forward strand.
TCAGCCAAGAAACTCTGAGTCAAGGAAGGGTAGACAAAAGCAATCGATGAATGATGATTCGATGTCAGAGAGTCCCAGCAAATGTGAATGGGGGGAAAAGCTGCAGATCCAGCGGATTAAATAGACAAATAATCCAGATTAAACAATCACAGTATTAAACATAATAAACTATTTGCTTGTGAAGTCATAGGAAAACAAATATAGACATTGGTAGAAGATCAAAGTGTAGCCAGGAGAAAATAATGAGTCCAAAGTTAAACTGTGGAGGCTGGGCAACCTCTGAATGGGTATACAGGAAGTTGTTGTCAGTTTGTCAAAATAAACATAAGAAGAAAAAAACTGTGAGCAACATAAAATGAATTTCTGGGAGAAGGCGTCCAACAGTTGAAAAGTAACATCTATAAGAGGAGACATATACACGTACATATGTAATACCCTGAAGTAAGGCAACAAATGGAAGAAGGAAGAATTATGGAAATAAAGTGTAATAAAGCAGCAAGCAAAATACTTACGAGAGATGAGGAGGAATGCAGCAGTCGTTGTGCAACCCTAGGTAAGTACCTGGTAAGAGTATGGACGCCTTCTCCCAGAAATTCATTTCATGTTGTTCGCAATCTACTGCCTTGAGAAAGCCTTGTTTAAGGGCAAAACAGGTAATGGCCCCCCGACTCATTGAGACCTATCGTCGACTGTCTTTGTTGATATAAATAGCATCCTTTTGAATTTTTCTACATTATTATTCCCATATCATTATGTTTTGAACTACTTCTACAGTTTTTTCTTCTTATGTTTATTTTGACGAACTGCCAACAACTTCCTGTATTACCCATTGTTTTGAACTACTTCTACAGTTTTTTCTTCTTGCCCAGCCTCCAACAGTATACCCATTTTAACTCCACAGACTAATTCTTTTCTCCTGGCTACACTTTGATCTTCTACCAATATCTATATTTGCCGTCCTATGACTTCATAGGCAAATAGTTTATGTTTAATACTGTGATTGTTTAATCCGGATTATTTGTCTATTTAATCCATGCTGCACCACTGGATCGGCAGCCTGCAGCTTTCCCCCCATTCACTGCATTATTGAGCATAAGAGAAAAATTTGAAACCATTCAATTGACTTCATTCTTTATAAATATTTTGAAGAATTCAATCATAATGCAGAGTTACTTTGGGTTGTTCTCTGTAGCAAACTTTTACAATGCAAATCCTTTTGGATTTTCAGCCTTCAAACAGAATATCTGAAAGGGTTAAATGACACCAATACATATGATTGATTCTTGTAAACTCTTTGGAATAGCGCTTTAAATAATTAAAATACTACAATCACTTGCTGTGAACCTGTGAGGTAGCATTTTAGAGTAACAATTACAACATTACAAACTTCATCGCCTGGCCTCTTTAAGTGCACTACATTAAATAGTAGAATCAATCTGATAGCTTTGCGCTTGCTATGGAATCAAACTGAGCAGAACACCACTCAGGAGAACTTGGTGTGAGTAATTATGTCTTTATACTTGCAATTTATAATTTGTATGTTTGAAATATGTAGATGTACTTGGTATTAAGAAACCATTCCTTAGCCACGTCTGTTCGTTCCCTTCAGGTCCACTTTATTTTGTAAAAATTAGTACTTTTCCACATCTAGAAGACTTTGTTAAGGTCGAAACTGGTCATGGAAGTATTCTACAAGGAAGTGAATACTATATAGAGGAATATCTGTGTAGAGAAACTTGTGCTTAAAATTTCCTTCTACAAGAGAGTAATATAAACTATTGCTTTAAAGAAAAAATCTGTTTCAGAGAATCTTTTGTTGGAAATTCCCTCCTACAAGGAAGAAATAACAAGTAGTACTGTGAATGTAACAAACTTACGGGTTGTTGTAGGCTTTTCGGGTTGCATGGCCATGTTCTAGAAACATTCTCTCCTGACGTTTTGCCTGATTCTATAGCAGGCATCCTCAGAGGTGAAACATAAGTTTATTAAAAGTATTGTCGAAGGCTTTCATGGCTGGAATCACTGGGTTGTTGTAGGTTTTTCAGGCTGTATGGCCATGTACAGTTGGCCATGATCCAATTGTTGATCTGGTTTGCGGGTGACTAGGACATCTACAACAACCCAGTGATTCTGGCCATGAAAGTCTTTGAAAATACAATTAACAAATTTATGTTTTACCTGAGGTTAAACCTTTGAGTATTCTTAAGGGCAAAGAATAAAGAAAGTGCATTAATTTCTAAATTTGCTCTCCAAAGTGGAGTAAATACATGCCCCTTTGACTTTGCATTTCCATTTACATCCAGAAGTCAAGGCTCATGCAAGCTTTTTTGTTCAAATGGTTTGCACAAGGATGTTGCTAAAGATAAAGGAGAGAGCACACCTATCAATCAACCATGAAGTGATGTCTAGCCTCAAGCAAAGCCAATTAGGAAGAAGGAAAGGGATGGGGAGGAGTTGCTAGACCATGTCAGTATAAATGCTCATCACTCATAATAAAAGAGTGAACTTTTTATTTACAGAGAGTGATGCAATCTGGAATGGTAATATGCCCTAGTTTTTACAGATCTCTCATTCTAAAGTGCTTATAAATGAGTTCCTGAATAACTTTTGAAATGATTCTTTCTTATGAGAAAATATCAGTTTAGCTGTTTGGCATGATAATGGCATTTTGATGATTATTTAGTGGCACAACCCTACATATATATCATTCACAGGTAAGTAACACTGAGCAGAGTAACGTTTTCCACATGAATAGTTATATTATTATAGTCCTTATATATTGAGAAGTTTCTTGGTTAAGATTGTAGATATATTTAGCATGGTGTAAAAATTTGTGAGAATAGTTCATGGCAGAGCTCAAACTTGCACAATTAATTGAGTAATAGGTGCCAAAAACTTCACCATACACAACTTTTGGTTAACTCCCCATTCACCAAATCAAACTGTGCGTTTACTCAACTTAGGAGAAATACAACCACTTTTTATACTGGTATCACACTCTAAGAAAATGTGTGCATAGTCTCTGAAATTTCCTTTAAGTGTTCTTTCTATTAGCCATCTTCATTGTAAGAAACAAATTTTTTAAGGAGGTTTGAAAATAATGACTCAAACAACTATCCTTGCCTTCATTGATTTTATTTGCCTTGTTATTAGCTCTGATCAAACAACCAATGGCTCAGGTGTTGCTTCATATCATGTCACTTCTATGGCCTACTGGATCTTCTATAACAGGGGAGGATGTTGTTCAACTTGTGAGCTCTATGAGGCCAGCCAGGTCTTTTATTCTGTCCACCTGAATTCCTCAACCCCCTTACCCCAAAGATCAAGACAAACTGAATATCATTCTTCCGTAAGCATTAGGCATGGTTTAGAACCCAAAAATAGGAAATAGGGGGGGGATTTTTTTGATTAGTAATAGAAAGACTTACAAAAAATTTTCCAAATTTTTCTAAAATGTAACGTAATTACTAACGAAATTCGTTAGTAGTTCGTATGCCAGCGCATGTACATTCCAGATAGTTTTGGCCTACAACTCCCAGAAATCCTAACAGCTGGTAAATTGGCTGGGATTTCTGGGAGTTGTAGGCCAAAACTTGAATAAATCACACTGAATTCTAGATGGGACTCTCCAAATAGAAAGGAGGGAGGGAAGGAGGGAGGGAGGGAGGAGGGTATTCTATTCTTGGAAGCAGCAAAAAAAGGAGGAGGAGCCCCCCCTCACTCTTCGCTGCCTCTCTCTCACCCCGATCCTGAGGGAGCAAGGGCCCAAGTTTGCCCAGGCCCAAGGAAGAGGCCTGGGGCTGTGAGGAATGGTGGGAGTTGAAGTCCAAAACACCTGGAGGGCTGAAGTTGGCCCGTCATGAAGCCTCTTCAAGGCTTTAGATCCTGGCAGGCAGAAGGGGCAGGGAGGTCCACTCCTCCTGCCCTGCCAGGATCTAAAGCGCATCAAGGCTTGGCACACTTTAGATCCTGTGAGAAACCAACCTAATGTATAATAGAATGAATGCTAACTTATAGAGTAAGTGCCTAAATATTATAAGTAATCCAACTGGTCATATACCTACATTCCATGCACATGCAATAATACAGCAGTAATAACAATGGGTATAAGAAGAGGTAAAATTCAAACCGAAGTATTCTGACTGGTCCCTCCTCAAGCAGTGCAAACGGGCTCTTCTCTATGAGCCCGGGATTCTGCAGCAAGCAAACGCGCTGTCCCGGGAGAGGCTGCCTCCTGTTTGCAGTTTGCACCGCTTGAGGAGGGACCACAGTCAGAATACTTCGGTTTGAATTTTACCTCTTCTTATACCCATTGTTATTACTACTGTATTATTGCATGTGCATGGAATGTAGGTATACTACCCCAATACTCTTTGATGCTTTAGATACTGGCAGGCAGGAGGGGCAGGGAAGCCTGGAAAAATGTAAACAGAGAGGTTTACTCAGAAGTAAATCCGCAAAGGAGGGCACTTCATCCAAAGTGCCCTCCTTTGCGGATTTACTCATGAGTAAACCTCTGTTTACTTCCTTTGCAGATTTACTTCTGAGTAAACCTCTCTGTTTACATTTTTCCAGGCTTCCAGCCGAAAGAAGGAGTGAGTTTAGGGCTTGCCTTGCCATAATACTTATTGGCAAGGGAGGCGGGAGGGTGGTGAGAGAGAAGGAGGGTGCCCCCTTACGACCTAATAACGATACTTAAGAAAATCCTGGCCACCGAAGTTCTATAAAGAAAGTCCGCTTCCTGGTTGGCATTCCAGATGCGGAAATACTCAAAAGTAGCATTTCTTACGAATTTCTTCCGAATCTTTTAATTTTCATAACTTTTTTTCTCATGCCTAATAAGCATCCAATGAGCATGATTCTCAGATAAGTCAAGATACGTAGGTTATTTTATGCAAATATCCACTTTTTCAAACACTAACTTTGTGGGAAGTGCCTGATGCAATTTGTAGTGGGTTTAACGGAAAATAGTCTCCAAACCTTTCATTACTGTCCACCTGAGTTCTGCATTCTCTGAATTATCTACTTCTTAAGACTGTTTTACTTGAGACATTTTACTGTTACATACACAATGAGATATGGAATCCCTTCTGATTCTAACACTACAAGGGAGAGTGGAAAGGGATTGGCAGTTGTTCACTTACCCAAATTTAAGCCTTTTCAGAGGCTTTTTAATCAGAAGCTTTTCACTCATTCAAATATTCTTGGAATTTGTCTATTTACAGCCTGCAGGGATACTGTTTGGTCCTAGATTGGCTGAAGAGATGACTGGAATTTAAACATGGTCATTCAGTTACATGAACTGCTCTGATCTCCAAGCAGAGTGGCTTGCTTGAAGGCCCTTGCTATCTTTCTCTTACAGTTTGCTGACACTGTCTTGAAGAGGTATTCAGACCAAGTCAAGATTGTATCTCATCTTTCTCTTTAACTCTTCTTTTAAGTTGGCTCCTCTAGTGTATATCTCCATGGTCTTTCTTCTTTCCTATCCTCAGCTTTTTATTCCTTTTTTATCTGACCCATCTGTCTCTTAATGTTGCTACTGTTTTATCTCTGTCTTCATTTCCTTCAACCCTGCATCACTTCTTTCCCCTTGTTCTCTGTTCAATGTCCCATCTGCTCCTACTGATCATTGTATATGACTGCTTTCCAGAAACTCTACACACAGATCCATCTGCAATGGCCCAGCTGTTCCTTGTTCTATAACTGATCATTAGATGAGCACACAAATGTCTCACACTCTTGATCCACATAACAGACACGTAGGACTCTATTATTGGGACAAGCTTGATGCTCAAGACAAGCATCAAGCATATTTGAAGAACTATAAAATTTTGTGTGCATTGACTAAAATGATATCAACATGACTATGGTTCAGTGTTTATTTTCTAAGAAAAAGCCCTTCCTTTGTTTTCTGCAGCCCTTGATATTTAAAATAATTATACAGACTGATATGTTGTCTTTCTAAAGTTCATCTCAAGGTACAGATAGAAAATCCAATGACAATTTATGTAAAAACCAGAGTGAACACAAATCATAAAAATGTTTACTCTTTGGGCTGATGGATTTTAAAAGTGCTTAAATGCCTATTGTTAGGCATCATGAAAGGCCAGAGGTAGATAGGGCATGGTGGGATGTTAGAAGACACTAGTCTTCCCTGTTCTGGATAAGATAGACCACTCACCTCGGGTACAAGGAAGATCTGTGTTGACTAGGCTTGGTTGATTTAAAAAATTGCTTCAAAACTCATTTCGGATGTAGGGGACACCGGTGTTTCAATTTGGAATTGAATTCCGAATTTTTCAGAAAAAAAATTCAGAACTTTCAGAACTTTCCAAAATTTCCGAATCACTTCGTTAATGGTGGCCATGATTGCGCACTACACAAGACTTGAAAGTATAAGATTAGTAGTGTCTTTTCAGACAACTCACAGCAAATAAAGAAAATAACAAACAGCCCTGCCCCTTTTGCCTTGGAAGCTCCCAGCCTTTAGGCAGGAGAGTTTGTGTTCAAAGAGTGACTTGAATTGATGGGAGATCTAGTTCTTTTGAGGCAACACAAACTAAAAACACTGAAGGCAGATAGACCAGCTATAATGTTGGCCTTTAAAAATATTAAAGTGAGTGCTTTGGTTCCTCCATGTTTCTCCTTCCACCCATGCCAGTCACCCACACACAACCCTCACACTGCTCACCCGCCCCGAACCCCAACAGCAGCAACACACACAAGTGGCAAGGCTGGCTGGCACAGCAGGCAAGAGCCCTTCTTCTCTGCTTGCTTGCTTGCCCGCCGTCCTCTTCTTCCAACCTCCCTTCAACACAACCTCTCTTCCCTTTGTCTTTCTTTCCCTTCTCGGCTCCGAATGAGCTTCTGAGCCATGTGCTCCCCCAAGACTTCTCCCTTGATTAGCTGGGTGGCAAGGAACCTCCCAGCATGCAAGCTGCTTGCCTCCCAGCAGGCTAGTAGAGGGCTGAAAATACGCGGAATTATTTCCATCTCACTTCATGAGTCGTAACAAAAATGGCGGAAAAAGCTTTGGAATGGCAAAGGGACTTCTGGATTTTAAAAAAAGATTCGATATCTCTTTGAAAAGGTAATTTTAATGAAATTATTATGAGCAACGAGTTATCCGACACGACTCTATCCATGCCTAGTGTTGACATAAAATCAAACTGCTAGTCTGGCCACCTTCTCTATAGATAATGGGTGGGCATCAGGTAATAAAATCTCTTGAGTTGCACGAGTAGTTCATTTTCTTGTGCACCATCCCATTTGCCCAGTTTTAACATATGAATTCATCAAAACAGTGCTAGTTCAGATTTTCTGACCTACATTCAATTTTCATTCCATACATAAACATTTCTGAAAGGTTGATTTATCTAGTTGGGAATAACAGGTGAAATTTCCCAATTTTAAATATTACCTTTGTTTGTAAGACATTACTCTTAATGTCAGAGTATTATTCTTACACTGAAGTACTCTCCTCATTGTCTGCTGACACTAAGAAACCAAACCAATCTGTATTCAGACTCCAGGACATTTTCTTCTGTATATTGCTTCACAGCTTCTAGGACAACTTTGGTATTTAGAACAGGTTCTAGGACTAACTCAGGAGAGTTCCATTTCAAATTAATCCCTAAGTATTAAGAGGATTTTTTGAGGGGAAGACTCTTAATTTGCTGCAGTTTATTGAGGTTTTAATGCTAAATATTTAATACAAAAATCCTTTAATGCAGATTTTATATGAAAATATTGCTCTGCTGAAAATGTTCTTTAAAAAACTGGAAAGGGAAAGATTCATCATGAACTAAAATGAAACACACGGTTTTCCTCAGATGTGCAACACAGGGAAAGAAGAATATTTTCAATACAAATCCCAAAGGCATGGTAGTATATTTCCCAGCCACAACAGTAACAGAAGATGAAAAGTAGATTTTAGAGCACATCTATCATCACAAAACTGGCATTAACACAAATAGACAAAGTGGTAAAAAGATATAGAATTCCAATTCTGAAGGAATCTGGGTTAAAACATGTGATCCATGGTTGCTTCTAATCATTAGTATCAAAATTAATGTACGTATACTCAAGTACATGAGAGAGATGGAGAAATTCAGAGAAGGGAATGCAGTAGACAGATAAATTGTATCCAGATGGTCAATCTCTCTAGAGTATAGAGGTAAATGGCTCCCAAAAGGCAATTTTTATGTTGCTCATTGTTGTGTCAAAATATTAACTGACTCCTGAAACTTGTGACTCTCCCAAGCACATTGTCAATTGGCTTTATGTCTTCAATAGTAATAGTTTCCATTCTCCGTTTGCCTTGGTCACTTCTTCAGAGCCACTGCCCCATTTGTTTTTTCTGGCAGTTTCATTACTCTTCCCGTTTCTTTTCTTCCTGATTCATTGTAGTGAATGGATAGTTTAAGAAGAGCTATAGCTTATCTGTAGGAAAGCATATCCCAGGTTCTTTTCTGAAACTTGCACATTGGCAAGGCAGCATCAAATCTGATGGTACACATCTTGTGCTTTGCTATCCATCTTTTACTCTGGCTTAGAAAACAATGTGAAATATAACACAGTGGGAGCAATAGTTTCATGTGGCAGAATGGGAGTAATCTAGAATGACTTCACACAGCCCACAGGGGCCACGCCATTATGGCAGCAGTTGCCAGCAAAAGGGAAGGCCTGCAGGGTGCCTTACAGCACCCCACAGGCCATCCCTCCTTCTCCTATCACATAGTGGGGACAGGGCAGGGTGCGTTGGCACCCTAATCCTGTCCCCATTATATGGGAGAAAGGGCGGCAATATGTGTTTGCCCACCACCCTTTCCTCATCATATGGGGAAAGGACAGGAAAGGGCAGGTAGCTGTGCCGGAACTTTCTGATAAACACTTTCCTTCCCCTGGTTTTGGAGGAAGCACCTTCTGGCACTTCCCCTCCAGTTCCAAAGGAATGTGGCTGGACCTGCCATGCGTCATCTGCTGGTACTCAGCAGGGCCCACCCGAAAGAACCAAAACAGGGATATTTTGCCTCATGTGAAGAGCTCCCTAGATGCTGTAATGACTGATGGCACCATCTCTTTATGTGCTCTCTCTATACTCACTATAAGCTAAATAAATGGATAGTTCTGTATATTGTCAAGTCTTAAATGTTCACCTTTGTCTGAATATGCAGGAAGTTGGAGACACATATTCCCCAAATATTGGTTTCTGGAAATCTGATTTCATTTTCCCCTAAGCAATAAACTCCCACTGCTTATTAAACTACTAATGTCATCAGCCTCAATGAACTATATTTCTAGAATGTGAAGATATCTTATCTCATGTAAGATAAAACCGGAGAGAGTATTACCTTTTATGTAGACTGAACAAGTTGTCCCAAAAAACTCAATTCAGGGGTGCGGGCCCTTTATAAAGACAGAAATGTGTGCATAATGAGTTATAATGACTATAAGAAAACCACTTCATGAGGTTTTCATGGCAAAATTTGTTCAGAAGGGTTTTGACATTGTCTTCATCTGGTGCTGATAAAGTGTGACTGACTTGCCCAAGGTCACCACTTATTTTCTACACTACACTCACTTTCTAGCATGGTATAAACACTCTTATTTCAGAGGGCTAGTGGGAGAGGGAGAGAATAGTTCATTTTGGGGGCTTGGTTTTTTTGTTTTTGTTTTGAAGAACTCAAAAATAAAATGAGCCTTTGGCTGAATTCAATGAAAAAAGCCAGTGACTTTGATTCCAGCACACAACATGGAGCAATGAAATGTTTCTACGCATCCCCATCCTAAATCAGTACCAACTGGTTGTACTCTTTCACCTTCTGAAATAAAAATGACTGGTTGTTCTTTGCTCCTTGTGGAAGGGAGAAGTAACACTAACCCATCATATTAAATGTCACTGACAAGCAGTTCATTATGAACACAATGAATTTTCTGTGTTGGCGTTGTGCATCCCTTTCTTGAAGTGTGCATATAATACAAAGACATTTAATCTGTCTCTCTGCTCAGCAAAATGGTCACCACAATCCTATTAATTAAAAACTGAAATTAAACTGTGCTCAGTCTTTGGACATACTTTCTATGGATTGGCTTTCAGTGAAAACAAAGGAATGGCATTTACTAACTAAAGTCAAGATCCTGATCCAAAACCATTGTAGTGGTGATCCATCTCTGCAGTGCCAACCACAACATTGCAGCTTATGATAACTCTATTTTAATAGTGAGAACACTCTGCCCCTTGTGCCAGCAATGCTAAAAACAGGGTGAAGGGCACAAGGAATGATTAAATACATTTTTATTAATAGTGGCAGGTTTAACTTTGAAAAATTGAACACTGAAAATCCTAGGATTATTGGGATAACTAACACTTCCCCCCTACATAAAGACAGTTGTAAAGAAATCTGCAACCACAATCCAGCAACAGTGTTTTAATATTGTTTAGAATATTTTCTTCATGTTAGTAAGATGTTGAATTTCAAGGATACAAAGAGGGCAAAAGGAACTGTCAAGAAGAGACAGCAAATAGTTTATCTCTTACTCTTTACCACCTTTCAATGTTGCCTCTGTGTGAACATTATGTAGAAAAACAGACACAGGTAATAACATGATATTATTATATTTGTTTTTGCTGTTGTAGGTAAAAAGAGCCATTGAATCTAATTAGATTTTGATATAGGGCTTCTAATGATGAACAAAAGTATGTGGAGTGCTGACTTATGAAGTGTAGAGATCAAGAATCATACACGGGTCTATTTTTTCCATAATTCTATGCAAAATAAATCTCTCCAGAGCTTTGTAAAGATGGCACAACAAGGAGATTGGTCTATAGCTTTTTGGTCTTTGCCTGGTTTCAAGATGGCTAGGACTCTTGCTTTTCTCCAGATTTTGGAGATCTGACAAGATTCAATGCAGTTGTTCATCAGCTTCAGCAGCCAGTATCTTTTTTTGTACAAAAGTTCTTAATTTTTTCCATGCGTAGATCATACAGGCCAGCTGCTTGGCCATTTTTATTGAGAGCCATGTCCAATTCAGTAGATGCAAAAGGTTCATGAAGGTTGTTGTTCTCATTAGCTGGTTGTCTGATTATTGGCAGGAATACCTCAGCAAGCGAGAGTCCAAAAGTGGTAGGCTAAAATTTGGAACCTCAATCAGTGGCTGATACCAAATGAGAGACTTCCCCCTGGGCACACAGAAGACTGGGTGACTTGGAAGGTTCTGAATAGACTGTGCTCTGGCACCACAAGATGCAGAGCTAGCCTTTAGAAATGGGGCTACAAAGTGGAATCCACAACACACGAGTGTGAAGAAGAGCAAACCACGGACCACCTATTGCAATGCAGCCTGAGCCCTGCCAAATGCATAATGGAGTACCTTCTTATAGCAACACCACATGGCCAGCTACTGGTCAAAGGGCATTTAATATAATGCCAGGTTTTATGCTTTGTGCTTTTTAAATTATAACTGTACCCTCGATTCATTTCTGATACAATAAATATTAAGGCAGAGCACTAATTATAAAAAAGAATAGCTTATTTACTTACTGAAATGTATGTATTACTAGTGGCAAATAACTGCACGAGAGAACAATAAAATAAAAAATAACACCCCAAAACAAGATCCTGACTTTCACAGGCTGTGCAGATGAATATCAGTGTCTAGAACTGGCTTGGTTCTGTCCAAGACCTAAACACCATCCAGACTGAAGATGTAGGTATTTGCCTGAATTGTTCCATGTGACCTTTTGGCTGTTAATGTGCCAGCGACTGCAGCTTGTCTAATGTATATTTAGCCAGCTTTATTAAAACATTGAACACAACAAACAGTGGCAATGAAAATTACATGCTCTTAATAGTCATTTTTTATTTTAAACTCGCTTTTGTGCTGCAATGTTACAGACATGGCACTGACAAAATAGGCTGAGCACCAAGAGAAGAAAGTTGTTTCTTAAGAGTGATCCTAGAGCCCTTTGTTAATGTCAAGGATAATTTGGGCTGACTGATTTGATTGCTGCTCTCTTCCTGCAAGAGGGCTCGATAAATGAAGCTTCTTGCATGGATAATTTAGGCTTAGATGATTGCCAGTGAACTAATGATGCAAACACAGCTGAAATAATAATAATAAAAATCTCCAGTTTATGGTGTGATTAGATGGGGTGGAGGGGAGCCGCAGAAGCATAGGCAAACAGAGAAGCACTTAAACACCTGCTATATGGACCATTCCAGACCAAGAGAGCTATCATCTGGTTGTACGATATCTACACAAACTCCTCCAAAATAAGCCCACTAGAAGGGATTGTGTAAAATAACTCAGCATAACACATGAATGGTTAGGAACTTATGTGAATGTACACTGTAGAATTAATTGAGTTTGACGTCCACTTTAACTGCCATAGCCCAATGCTATAGAATCGTGGCAGTTGTAGATTGGTGGGGCACCAAGACACTTTGGCAGAGAAGGCCAAGGAGCTGCTCATCCATGGAATCCAATGGGTGAAGTTGAATAGGTCACACTCTCAGCCTCTAAAGTTTAAACAAATCTCACCAAGAAAACTAATGATAGGTTCACCTTTATTTGGTAATTACTTGAATTGACAGAACAACAACAACAAGATTCAGAATTAACATGAATACAATTTATCTTATAGGCTATATGAGAAAGTACCTCAGTCTGGGAGGTGTTGCTAGGCTTGTGTAGTCGGTGTTTTTATTTTATTTCTAGAGGAGTAATGAACAGTGTCATCCTGGTAATAGCAACAACTTTGAGCTTTCTGTAAAGGTTTGCTGAGTCAGAATTAGGTGATGGCAACTCTACTGCCAACTAGTTGCTGCCCTTCTAAACAGGAAATAATTCCATTCCTTCTTGATAGCAATGATGCTCAGACCACTGCAGCTGCTGGACTTCATAGATCACATTTCCAGTTTTACCACATCTTTTGGGGAATCCTTGATCCTTGTACCTAATGGTTTTGCCTTTTACTTTCATTTTCAGGACTCTATGTTAACCTTTGGTTGTGTCTTTTCTCTTCCCTACTGCTTTATCTTGTTAACATTTGTTCCTCCTGTTTCTTGCAGGATGATTCAGGAGATGCTAACCTTCCTAAGAACAAGTGACCATGAAATTAGTTCCCTGCTGACTGAGGCACTCCTGTTTCTGATAAAGCTGCAAAAAACCCATACCTGCGGTGAAGCCTCAAACCTATTCTCTAATCTTCAACCCTATGTATTTTATTCAGTTTTCAAAAGGGCTAACACAGATTTCAGAACTAATCTGGTACTCTCTCCCATCAAAGACCTTGCCTATTGTAACAAAACAATGACTTGGATATGCCCTGGCAGTGGCATTAGGCATTCTCATGTATGGCCATAATGACATATCTTTTTGTGAATATTTTTCCTAACCCATGTGCTACTCCTCTTGTCCCTAAGCATATAATTATTAAACATGTCACCATGGCATTTAGTCCCATTGTGTTACAAAGCAAATCATATCTATTGGGACTAACTATCTATTGGCAGTATTGGGGATCTGTTGACAGTTCTTAACTATTAAGGGAAGAATTACTCCCTAGGTGTATCAGCAATCTAGCAATAGGCAAGTTGCCTATTTTACTTGATTTTGTTCAGCCTATAAAAACTGGCAAACAAGTAAAATGATCCAGACTATTTAAAACAATGTACCAAATAATATGCAATTCTGAAACAGTGTAAAAACCAATATGTGTGTGTGTGTGTGTGTATGTGCGTGCATGAGGGCACGCTCTAAAAAGAAAAAAGACAACTGCAACTTAGCCAGCTATATATTCAAAATCCTGTTAAAAAGATATGTCTGTCTACAGCTCTGATTGCAAAACGGATAAGAAGAATGAAAGTGTAATAGAGGACAGGGTTTCAAAGAAAGGCACAGCTTTGAATGTTACTTTCAAAAATGAATGATGTTATCTTTCAAGAAGGTGCAACTATAATTAATGCTATTATACTGCTTACTTTCTTACTGGAACTAAGAAATTAATTATTAGTAAAGTTGTTATTTGTAATTTAATTAATTATTTCCCTGCCTTTCTTCTTATACAGCTAACAAACATTAAAAACAGGGAACAGTTTAATATATAGTCATATTTTTAAAAACCCAATTAAATCATATTCCATTTTAAAAAACACAAACTTTAGTCCTCATCCCAGGGTGGTGGGGGAGGATCGTATCATCATGACATTTAGTCCCAATGTGTTACAAAGCAATCATATCAGTACTCATCACACTGTTGTTTCTTCCCTTTTCTCCCCCAAATTATCTGTTTTCAGATTTATCACATGAGTGAGTGCAGTTAAAGCAGACCCCATTTCTCTCCATGGGCTCTTCTGCTTTCCCTCCCAATTTTTTTTTACGGATTGCTAAGTCTAGTTTTTTTAAAAAGGGAAAGAAAAGGTAAAAAAAGTGCAATGTCTAAAGGTCTTTGCAAAAGCAAAGTAGCAATCTCCTGAAGTAGCACAATTTCTACTGAATGCGTTTTTTAAATAAAAAAATACCATGCAAGGATCAGGCAATTGGATATTGGGAGATTGCCAGGGCACCACCACTTTGTAGGACACAACTCCCATTCTGTGACATCGCCAAATCGATTCAATGGAGACAAATCTGACAGATCCCATCCCATGTGGTGTTCAACATTTTCTCTTGCTTCCAAGCAATTCCTGAGCTCAGAAAACAAATTCTCCCCCACCCCCATTTCTTTACACTTTTAAAACAGTTCCCTAATGAAGCATGATGGATGACAGGGGAAGTCTCCTTGCGTCCTTTGAGAGGCTCTGTTTAACTTCATCTCTTCGATGTTTTAAACTGTTTAGAAACAAGGGGTAGGATCATGTCCTTAAAGAAATTGAATACACAATAAAACAATGATTACATTTAAGCTGATTATCTTTGAAAGTGGTGACTAAAGGAAGAAACTAGTGGGAGAGGACACTGCAGACTTTCACATACCTATTTCTGCAGATAGTCATTGCATTCTAGGTTTGTGGTTACTAGTGTTGATAGTGTTGATCACCCATCCCAGGAACAGAAATGATCAGATTTATGTCAAAACCCAGATCTTGTTCATATTACAAAAAATCCTATTTAGAATGTCAGAGCTGGAGGTTCTTAGCCTTGGGGAAGGCTCGAGAACTCCCAGTCTGCCTCAACAGCGTGCAGGACCTTGGGGAATTCCCGGGGATGATGTAATCTCCTGGGAGCAGTGCTGAGTCAGGACGGATGTGATGCAACCTCTTCCGGACAGTGGACACTGACTTGCATATTGCTGGCTCAGCAGGGATATGATGTAATATCCATTGGACACTAGGACTGCTGAGTCAGAGGGGTATGATGCAACCTTTCCCGGACATTGCGGGTGACAGGGAGGAGGGGGTTGAGTATATAAGGTGTGTTTGAGCGATGAGCCAATGCTTTGGCTTTACAGGTGTTGTACCTCTAATAAACTCCGTTGGATCAAGAAGCAGATTTCGTGTGGTTACTGGGAGACATTAAGGCCTATTTTTTCTGACCTACGTAGAGCTGTCCCCTCCAGTCACTAATGTCCCATATGGCTAGGGACAGGGCCGTAGCCAGGATTTTGTTTCGGGGGGCGGGGGCTGAGACTGGGTGGAAGAGGATCTACCCTAGCAAACCTTTTGTGTTATCCCAATAACCCCATTAATGTGGGATATAATGAGCATGGTGATCAGATCATGATATGAATAAACATAAGAGTTTAATGTACCCTTTTCGCGGGTCGACCCTGAGAATTTGGGGGGCTCCCTACATGCCTGGCTAGGGAGTGTATAAAAGGGATCTTAATCACATTTAGGCTGCAGTATACAGAGTTTCCTTAAAAATATATACCCTTTTACAGATATGGTGATTATTTGAAGGTTGAGTAAATATATTTATACCGTAGAATAAATTTAATCACAGTTAAACATTCTATATTTAATGACAATTTTATATAAGACATTCAAAGACTTGTCCCTGTGCAGAAATGCACTGCTTGCTTTGCAAATACAGTGTTGCAAAACTCACTTTTTTGTCTTGGAATTTAACAATACTTCTCTGTTAGAATCTTTAATCATGTTAGGGGCATATATATATATATATATATATATATATATATATATATATACACACACATACACACACACTGTATATATATATATATATATATATATAGAGAGAGAGAGAGAGAGAGAGAGAGAGAGAGAGAGAGAGAGAGAGAGGATTTTTTTTAAAAAAAATCCAAAAGTATACATTGGCAAGATTGTATACATTTTTGAGGGGATGTGGTGTAATTATGTTTTGTGTCATTGGAAACCCTCATAAAGGAGTGCTTACAGAAATAAACATCTGAATAAGGTAACGGTTTGACATTAGTCTACAATTCTGTTTGTTGTAAGTGACAGGGAAACAGATTACTGATGAGGCTTAAAAGAAATCAATCAGTCATAATAATTGGTGATCCCTTATGTCCGAGCATGATTGCCTTCCAAGTGTAGGGTCTTGACTGTGGATTCGTAGGGAACTGTAGAGACCCATTCTTGATCTGCATGTTCTTCTGCAGAGAGGACATTGCTTTCCAGATGGAAGGTGATCCCGACCAGGATTGGCTTGATGCGCCTTCCTCTTGACATGTTTCTCCTTTTCACCCTCCATCCATGTCTCTTCAAATTCCACAGCACTGTTGGTAACAGCTGAGATCCAATCAGTCATTTCAACATACATCTCAAGTTTGGAGGTGAGAGGGACAATCCTTCTTACATCCTTGGTCAATCTTCTGCATACTCAGTGTGACTTATTTTGATTTCTGCACAGCCGATAACATTTCAGGTGTGCAGGACAGTATGGAGAGGCCACACATTTTTATAATATGTTAAGCTGCCTGTGGAGAAGACACAAGCCTTGCTTGTAATAATGAAGAATTGTTCTCACTTGTCAGAATATATTCTTTTCCCAGGCAGAAGTGATGTGTGTGGAAATGAGCATCAGCTCAATCACTGTAATTCAAGCTTATGGAGTTTTTCACATCTTCCCAAAGTAGATGGGGCAAGGCTGTAGGCACACAAGGAGTCACCAGTGTATGGTGACAGACTAATCATGAACATAATGGACAGAGTACATCACTTGATGCTTGATGAAGCACAGCTATTGATCTATAACCACAGACATTCTCCTTACACTTTATCTATCACATCACATTACAGATGTGGCAAGATGAAACTCCTTGCTGCTTTGAAATGTAATCTGGGCATACAAAGCAATTACACACCATTGTACTGCCTTTTGCATATTACTTTTTGACACATCTAATAGATGCACAGTCTTGACTAGAACTCAGCATAAAGGGCATTGAGTTCTTATGTTGATTTGTCTCATAAACATACCTCTGAATAGTTTTACATTGACCTTGATGCAATCCACTCCATGGGATCCCCTTCCCAGTTTTTTCTTGTCTGCATTAATGGGAAATAGATCTGAACTGAATAATCTTTAGCATTCCAAGTCAGTCCAACAAGATCTGTGTATCCTAATAATGCACACCAAAAACATATAAACATGCTTTATTCAGTGGGTGATTGTGTGGCAACAAAGTGTTCCGTTTGGAAATGAAGTGTTTTCAAAAGACATTTAAAAATCCCAAAACTCTCTTGCAACTTAAAACAAAAGAAAAGGGCACACTGAAGTGTCAAGATAGAATGTGGAAAAAGAGGATATATGCAGTAATGTGGTGGTGTATCTCACCAGTAATAGTAGTGGTAGCCACTGAAACTCTTGAGCCAGAGCGGAGGACAGGAGTCATCCACACTGAGACACTTTTCCTCAGCACCCTGTTTCTCCAGAAAAATGAAAGATGAAAAAGCATGACAATTGCTCAAGTAGCATTCCCACATAAAACCATCTTGGCAAAGAACAACCAATAGACTCTTCAACACAATTCACTATCAGCTATTCTCATATCTACTTGAAGAACAATTATTAATGAAATTGAGTGTTCCTTTAAATGCATGCTTACATTTTCAGACCCCTAAAAGAACATTTTAAAAGGACTGGGAACACTAAGAAAGGCCAGTAGATAATATTTTCAGTTCCTCAGAACACTCTACAAAAGGCCTTAATCAGCACATGTGAAGAAAAATGCAATTTCTAAGCATATTTCAATGTATCTAATGTTGATTTGGAATTTATAAGCAAATTTGCCCATATGTAAGCAAATTTTCCCATCAGTCTCTGTGGAAGTTTATATTGGCCAGCTATCTACAGAAAGTAATTTGCTTTCTTTTGATGTTTCTTTCTACAGTTCACATTAATGAGTCAATCCATTTGTAGTGGCATTGGTTAAGAGTGGGGAAGCCACAGACCTAAGGCTTCAAAACCTGAATAGATCTGGTAATGACAGGAAAACTTGGAGGTCCCTCATTCAGTGTCACCATAAGCTGAAGTTGACTTGAAGGGAGTGAACAAAAACCAAAACCTGCATACTATTTATCTTCTACTCATTTTTGCACTAGCAATTATACATTTTGTTTCATACTTTTACTCATATTTTATTTTTTAAAGTACCTCTGCTATATACCTAACAACTTGGACCATTCTAAATGACTTGAGAAAAAGATGGTCACATCTATCATCTCTCCATCCATTTCTGACCTATGGCAACCGTAAGATCAACCTATCACAGGGTTGCTGTTTTTTTTTCTTTTTGAAAGATTTGTTCAGAAGAGATTTGCCTTTGCCTTCCTATTAAACTGAGAGAATGTGACTTGCCCAAGTTACTCAGAGGGCTAAGTAGGGATTGAAGCTCTGGCCTCCAGTAGGCAACGGTCATCTCGAGGCAAGATTACTGTAATGCCCTCTACATTGGCCTTCCCTTGTCGATAATCCAGAGGCTCAAGCTAGTGCAAAATGCTGCCGCTCGATTGCTGGTGGGAGCATCGGCGAGAGAGCATATCACTCCTATCTTGCAGCAATTGCACTGGCTGCCAGTAGAATACCGGATTGTATTCAAGGTGCTGGTATTGTCCTTCAAGGCCTTGTATGGTCTAGGGCCAGCGTACCTGAGGGACCGTCTCACCCCGTATGTTCCCCCGAGACCACTACGCTCAGAAGAACAAAATCTCCTGACAGTTCCATCAGTCCGCTCCTGCCACCTTTCTGTGACTAGACAGCGAGCCTTCTCCGTGGTGGCCCCAATGCTAGAGAACGTGCTGCCAGACGACGTTCGCGCCATCATGGAGCTAGCTCCTTTCCGGAGGGCATGTAAAACGACTCTGTTTAAGCTTGCCTTCAACTAAGCCCTCCGGCTCTGATCATGCCCTATCTGAGCTAATGTTTTAATGGTTATATGTATTATATGTATTTTGTGTATTTTACATGTATTTAAACTGATTGTTGTAAACCGCCCCGAGCCTGCAGGGAGGAGAGGTATATAAAATTGAATAAATAAATAATAGAGCTAATTTTTATACTACAGTTAAACTGAACCTTGCCAACAAATCTGCCATTCCCTCTGGGATGGAAAAATTATATAGAGGATGCATTTACCATGACAGTCCTCCTTAACACAGATCCTCAAGTCAGTTATAGCAGTTTTCAACTGGATTCCTGTTTCTGACTAAATACTGGCATAAGCATCACTTATATCAGGATATGCCACTCTTTTTTGACCAGGATGTAGCAGCAACAGTAAAGGGGAAACAAAGTAGTGAAAGTGGTCTCCATAAGGAGACCAAGTACCCGTCCACACAGGACCTTTATTGCGGTATCTACCGCAATAAAGGAGTGGGTTTCCAGACAATGTTTTGGACAGTCCTGAATTAATTCAGTACAAACCAGGAAATCACTGGTTTATAGCAAATTAATTTGATAGTGGATTTATTCCATGCCTTCTTGGAAGGTGCAGGATAAATCCACTATTTCTGGTGTCTGGACTATAGTCCAGACACCATTTCCACAGTTTACTGGGCTAAATAAGCCCGGTAAATTGTGGGAACATCCACCCCTCCCCCAAGCCCCCAAACCCCTTAGAAAAGTAACTTGCCCATCCTCCATTAGAAGCCTCAGCTGGCTCTCCTGGGACATAGAAATGACACACCAGGAGAGTGGGGTGTGGTGGGGTATGATTTTATTACTTTTCTAAGGGGTCTGAGGGATTGGGTGGAGGTGGGCCCTCCAGATGTTCTCTTGGGGTAGTCTCGAGAGAACATCTGGACACCCACCCCAGAGAGCATGCGCTTTCTGGGGTGGGTGTAGACAGGCCCCCAGAAACATCTACATTTTTTAAACGCAGTTGCTTCTGGGATAAAGGCCTGTCTGGATCTGGACCAAGCTATTGTGAGAGGTCCTGAGCAGCTTAGATCCTGACAGGGCAGCTTCATTGCTAGATGAGCTGAAATTTACATGTTCTCCCACCCCATTTTATAGCACCCATAGCTCACTTGTTTCTGTCTCCATCTCCCTGTTGTGGCTTAGAAAGAAGATATCATTGGCACTGGTAGAAGTTGACTTCAAAGATGAATAATTATTTGAGACAAGATTTTTTTTTAAAGTGAGATCACACTTCCTAGGCTAGATGCAGAAACATTTATTTGTTCTTCCTGTGCATCCAGATCTGGGCTTCCATGTTTTTCACTGCCCTTTTTCATCTTCCATAAGGCACTTTTGCCATCTGTGCCCTTTGAAACTTTTTGGATGGAATATGTTAGCTTTAAGTAAGCAAACAGGGCAAACTGTTGTATCTGACTAGATTAGGTTGTGAATCTTTTTAAATAGCTGCATTAGGATATATGGGAAATCTAAAAGCAATCCATACTGTCTTTGACAGCAATAAACCCCATGGCAAGTCTTGCCCAAGTTTCCCTCCCTTTGATATATTTGCATGCTGAATAATTGATCTGGTTTAGCTGCAGCAAGGAGAAAAAGTGTTAAATCAGCAAAATGGCTGCAAGCCTTTGATCAGCACTTTGAATTGCTTTAGCAAAATGTTGACATGCCTGCTGTGAATGTTTAAATTTTGTAATACAAGTCTTGCCACCACTAGTGTGCCTGGAGCACAATGTCAGAGAACCCAGTTGATGAAGTTTGCTGTTATGTGCCTTCAAGACAACTCTGAGTAAAGACAACCTTGTCACAGGGGTTTCATGACAAGATTTCATCAGTGGAGCATTGACCTGCTGAGACTGAAAGGGTATATGACTTCTCCAAAGTCACCAAATGGATTTCCATCGTTGAGCAAGGACTTGAACCCTGGTCCCAAAAATATTAGTCTAATGGTCAAATTGCCACACTACACTGGCAACTAGTACACATGGTAGAGATGAAAAATGGCAAAATATGTGTTAACATCCACTAAAATACTATTTGCTTAATCTTAAAACAAAATTGGGACTACATATGTCACCACTGTTATAGAATATTTGACAAGTGAAGATCTACTCTCTACTTAATAGTTTCTAGCACAGATGATCTACCAACCTTTTAGGCAAGTTGTTCCACTGATGATCAGCTAAATATTCATCATAACGTTTAGTTGAAATGCCCTTAAGCAAGTGACTCAGGAACTTGATGTAGAATGTCATGAAAGGATAACAAGTTCTTTATTTAATTGGTTAAGACTGATTTTTTCTGCCAAGGCAGGGGAAAGGTGCTTGTGGAATTTTCTGCTTTGGGTGCCAAAATTATTTCTCTGACTTTGAAGATTGGCTTGGGGAAGAAATGTCATTTACTACATTGAGCAGTAAAATCTCTTAAGTGAGTTTAAGAAGGGCAGCCTCGATTCTCACCCACACCTGTGCAGCACAGGTGTGACTCCTTGAGAAACCCTACAGGAACTCTAAGCTCTAAGTAGGTTGATTGGATTCTTCCCAGCTGTTTCTTCTTTTTTTAAAAAAACTTGGGCTGGAACAGCTGGTGGTCACTTGAAAAGAACCCAAGTTTGTGTTGGCTTTTGATCCTGGCAGCCTTCCAGTTAGGATGCTAATTGGATGGCTTTAGGCAAGCTATCTATCCGCTTTACTGTACCGTGTTCAGAAAGTATGACATTAACATTGTAACCCTATATATGCTTGTAGATATAAACTAATACTGCAATCTCATACCCAATGTCTTAGAAGTCACTTCCATGGAGGTCACTGGGACTTGGCTTCAAGTAAATCTACACACTAGGAAACTCATCACATTGAGGTCCATATGGCAGGCGATAGCGGGAAGATTCACCATGCGGTATGGTGAATCCGACAGACAGCAGAGGGAAACCATTGCCCTGCACCCGACATCGCCCCTTACCTTATCCTATGGGGGGAAGCATTGCCACCTGGCTTTGCCCCCATTCTTCTCAGTGAGAACACAGGAAGCATCCTGTGTTCCTAATGTGCTTCTGGGACACTTTATCTATGCAGCCTTGCCAGAAGTAGCCTTCTGTCATATGATGAGCTCCATTGGGTTCCATCAAGGAAGTATCCTGAAAGCATCCTAGGATACTTCCTAAAGCTCATGTGATGGAATGGTAATACATTGCAAAAGGGACCTATATAAGAACTGCAAACTTCTCATATTTTCAGTTTTGAAGTTCCAATGATTTATTTATTTATTTATTTATTTATTTCGTTCGGCTTCTATGCCGCCACTCCCGGCGGGCTCGGGGCGGCTCACAACACCGAGAAACACAACAAAAAACAGCAACAGATACATGTCTTTGCAGTGTAAATTGTGTAGCAAAATTTTCTTCCCTTCAAGAAAAGAAATATTCAATTAATAGGGGAAATTGCTTGTCACAGGCAAGGACCATTCCCGTTCTTTCATGTTTTTTTTATAAAGGAAGTGATCAGGATAATCAGGGAGAAGGAGTTCAGGGGTGTTTTTTGCAGCTGGAAAAGATAGCCCACAGTGGATGTCACATCCCCCAAAACAAGAGATAAGGCTTATTTCTCTTACCACATTGCTATTTTCTAAAGCTAATTGAAAGCATGTTCAGTAGTCAAAAGACAGAGAAATCCTGTTATCATTAAATGCAACTTGAGGCTTGATTTGGGATGAGATTAGGACAATTTGGCTTGCAGACTTGTGTGATAATGTCCTAATTCACAAATGATTTTTTTTATCTAGAAGGCATCTGTGTTTGATCAATTTTGCACAGAACCTTTCACATTACATTATTACAATTCCATGACTCTGGCAGCAATGGTTGCATCCTATGATATTCTAGAGTTTATAGATCAATCTTCATATTAGAGGAGCTTTTCAGCTGAGAACTATAAAATGCAAATCACAGGATTCCAGAGGGTGTTGTTGTGGCAATTAAAAATGGAATCATAGTGCTCAGGCCCGTAGCCAGGATTTTGATTTTGGGGGGGAGGGCTGAGTCTACCCTAGCAAACCTTTTGTATTGTTATACCAATACCCCCATGCATATGGGATATATTGAGCATGGTGATCAGATCATGATATGAAAAAACATAACAGTTTAAATAATGTACCAGTAAGGCCTTCTCGTAGAACACCCTCAGAATTTCCGGGGGAGGGGGGCTGAAGCCCCTCAAGTCGTCGTCCCCCCACTGCCCACCGCGGCTACATGCCTGAGTGTCTGAGTGCTATAATTGTGTAGCATCAAAGAGCTTCCAGGTGTGAAACAGATTTGAAGTCTTGTAGGTGATAATACTGAAACTTTTGTTTGATTCATTTTGTAAATGGAATCATTACCATCAGTCCAGGCAATGTGAGTAACTGTCCTAATTGATATACAAGGAAAAAGAACACTCTACAGAAACAGAAAGGAGTGACTCTAGCCCATAATATTAAATTTCAGGCACAATCTTGTCTATTTAAGAGGAAGTACTACTCATTTCAAGGGACTTACTCTTAGGTAAGGGATTACAGCCTAAAATGGTGAGGTTAAAGAGATGGATGTCACTTTTGCTGAGGCCAGTGTGTTTTTTTAACCCTGGCTACTCTTCCCCTTCCACACTTGTAGTTGCTACCAAAAATAAATGATAGTGCCGTATGACTAAAAGGCCCTGTATCTCCATTCTTTCCATAAAGAAGAAGATGCTCTGCAACATGTGTAGAAGGATTATTTGATTTGGGAACTGGCTTTGTCCTCTCACAGCACAGAGAATTACCACTAATTCTGCTATGTTTTGGAGGTAGAGAAATTAGTGGCTGCTAAATTATAGCAGTTACAACAAAGCATCTGCCTGTGGGTAAGTGACACGATACCCAAATCGCTCTACACTTACCCACTCCCACATCAAATTCACAGAACTAATCAGTTTTACACATGAAATAATTCACTAAAATGCCCTACCAGTAGCTATCAGGATAGCTAAATCTCATTGGGATGTTTGTAATACTCATCAGGATACATCAGTGGTAGAGCACATCCATTCCTTGATCCCTCTGAATTTCATCAATTATTTCCCTATAATGACTTAAGAGACAATGACACATAATAGCTGACAAGGGTACAGTAAGTGGCCTACTTGGCCTTCTCCAAGTTCAATATTTGGTCCCACTGAAATTAAGAGTCCAGACTAGTGTCTGGGAATTAGGAGAACAACTATGAAAAAGGACAGGGTGGAGTGAAGGTGGCTCCCCGCCAGAAAAAGTGAGAGAAGTCAAGTGTAATCAGTAAATTGGAATTCATCCAAGATATCAGGGTAAACACCTTTTAGTGTTGTGAAAGCTCCAATGGGACATTTAATAGAACACTGGTTTTTATCACTCCTTTTAAAAATGTCAAATTTTTATCGTTTGTTTCATGATCGAGGCTTTGTAGCTCAGGCAAGGGTGTATTTAGCAAACTATTTCGGGGTGCAAGAAGCTTAACATAAATAAACAGACTTAATAGGCTGCATGACACTGACATAGAAATAATTAAAACTCTGGGTGTTTTATTTTTTAGTTTTGGAGGGAAGGAGGTTTGCAGAAGGTTGCTTTTCTGTGTGTGTATGTATGTATCCCATACTAGTTGCAAACCTAATTCACTCTGGTCAGATAAAAAGCCTGACTTTTGTGTCCCAAAGTAGAGTGTATTACCTCGTAACACAGATAATGCTCACCTGCTCTCAGGACCGATCTGTTGCTCATGTTGACAAATATCTGTCCTGGTAATACAACCAAGTTTGCTCTTTATACCACTGCGAGCACTGTAAAAAGAACAACAAAGCAGTGATTTCACAAACCAAATGACCTTGTGTTGCAGCTGCCATGAATCTAGCTATGCAAAATCACAAAAGGACTTGTGTATAGAATGTAGGCAGCTCTGAATGTTGTTGAACCAGAATTACCATAATCCCTCACTATTGGCCTACTGGATAATGTTTGGTCAGAGTTGGTGTCCAATCATCTCTTATGACTTCATCATATGCAGTAAATTCAGCATTTCTACACATTTAAGAATTGGCAACTCACAGATCCCATCACACAACATAAGCCTCAACTGTGGGTTCAAGGTATTTCGCCGTTTCTAAAATTCCTAAGTCGATTGGCAATCAACTTATTTTTCAATTCCCTTCACAGGGATATGTAAAAACACCCAAATTAACATGTGATGGGAATACCCGAGGGGGGGGGGGGGGGTGGAGTCAAAATGAGTAGTATATAATCCTTTCTTCTTCCATAATCTTTACAACTAAGGAAATAATTTATATCTTTTAAAAACCATGGCTAATGCTCCTTCAGGCGGTGTGGGTCCGTTTTCATGCACCTCCCATCTCTCCTGCACTATCCCAACACCCAGTCCCACTAAATAAAAAGAAACAAGAACATAAAGGAAAATCAAAAAGAGTTAATGCTAGAGAGAGGCCAAGCCAAGTCAAAAAGTAAAGCTGAGAGCGAGCAGCAAGGCAATCGGACTGAAACACCTCTCTAAAGCCAGGATGCAGCTGAGAGCAATGGAGGCACTCGGCCCATTAAATAGACACAGCTTGTTTAAGACATGTCACAATGTTATTCTACTCTGAGTGGCCCAATAGGCAGGGCTCACAGAGAAACTCTGTGTGAGAATGCAGCAGCCTCTTCTCATGTCATATGATGCCAAATAGGAGAGGAGGAGCCTTAACTGGCTCCTGAATGGCCTGTTTCAGCTGAAAAAAGGGCAGCTGAACCCTTACCATTATGGCCAGTCAAACAAGCCGGATTGGCTAAAGGGAAGTTACCAAACTGATTCTGTACACAAGCCTAACGGTGACAGATCAATAGGCATCCATAGAGGATGTTTGGGTATCTTCGGGATATCTTATGTTTCTGCAGCATGTACAGCCACAGAAAAAATAGCTGTATGTGTTCCCACTGATCCACCATTCATCAATAACCCAAAAATAGCAATATTGTGGGAGGAGCTACTCTGCTTACAAGGTGGAGAATTTGAGTGGTTGTGTAGTCAGAACAGGGTCCTGACCTTTGCAACAAACAAAATAATTAGTTGCAATGGCTTAAGTTTGACTTAATGCTATCATAATGCACTAATGGGATGCCAGCTAATGCTTTCTATTTGCTAATGATATTTTGTTCGTTGCATTTATAAAGATTTCATTTCTTGTAGGTGCATGTCTGTCTAATGATTTGAACAACTAGGGATTGAAGAGCAGTTTAGGTCCATGTGCTATCCAAGTTGAATATTTGGCTTTAAAATTGGAACAGCTCAGAGCTTGGAAATAATTCATTAAAATCAATTAATGTTTCACACAATTTTAATTTCTTATGTGGGGGGTAAATATGGGGGGGGGGGTATTTTTAGCCTGTTCATAATTGTTTTTTTAAATGTCTAAAACAAACATGTTACTAACACATTATGTCACTAATTAATTTGACAATTTTCATTAAACCTATTAACATAAATGAACTAATTTCTGAATTGACATTAACATTAATGAATTACCATTAACAGTAATGTTTCAAAGCTCCGGAACAACCTCATGCTGTATCATAAATAGCTTGTGTGTTTGAGTGTTTCAAAAGCAATTCCAAAGCATCTGACTGCATTAAGTTCCAATAACATTCAGCTGGGTTGAAAGGCAGAATATAAATAACACACATGCACACAGACAGATGTATACATGTTAGTTCAGAGACCGTCACATAGAAGATCCTGTGAATTCCTCTGAGTTTCTATTGAGGATCACATCAACACACAAACAGGTATTCCTCTTATTCATTTACTTGGAAACGCATGTGATACATTCTCTGTTTCCATGAAAACAGAAGTACCTGTCGCTCCCGCATTAATAAAACATGAGAAGAAGCGAGCTACAGATGCAATACAACAAACATTTATCAGATCTTGAATTATGTGTTGTTCAGCAAGAATAGTATCTATTTAATATAAGATAGAAGTCTTCCACTTTCATAAATAATTGCATAATCATAACTGCATTTGTCCAAGACAGGTATACATTGAAAGGAGAGGGAAGGTACACAATCATACCACAAATACACACATCTTACAAATGTTTAAAAATGATCATAATAAGCATTTGTTCTTCAAATCCCACAGTGGTATTAATGAAACACAAAGTAACAAACAAAGCAGGAAGACATAGTCAAATTGCTTTAGTAAACTCATTGTATTACTTGTGAGTATAATTCATCCTAAATTAAGCATGTATTATCCCCTGAGGCTTCAACAACTCAAAAGTAGAGCATGTGCTAAATTTATGTTCATTTAAATCGAAGGGATTAAAACTGCTTAACTTTGTTTAGAACTTTTTCTGTATTTCTTATTGGCTATATTAATACTAAATGCAATATATCAATTACAATACATTGAGTCCTATACAGGATAATCTAGTCACAGCTATGGTTCAGAAAAAGTTTTAAATGGAACACTTCTAGTTCAACTGCAACAAACCCAATTTTCAAAATGAGCACATCACTACACAAAGCATTTATAAGATGAGTAATGTTGTTCTAGAGTAGAATTGTTATTTCTACTTTGCTCTGAGTACAGAGTAGAAGGTGGAATTCTGAGTGGATTCCTCGGGCCATTCCAAGCATTCACATCCCAAAGCTACTAAAATATTCAGTTAGTGCTTTGGATGATTTGACTATACTGTGTTCATATACAACTGTATTCTACTATTCTTGGTATCATAGAGTTGTTTCATAGTCTCAACACTTGGAAGGGATTTCAGGTGACATCTAGGACCTCATCCTACACATTCTGGGCTCCATTTCCATGCGTTTCAGAAAATCGAGTTTCACGGAGGCAATCACATGACACAAAGTCACTTTCAATGGGATTCCTTGGGACATTTCTGCAGCGTATGGAAATAGAGCCCTATCATGTAAATAATAATCCTTCAAATATTTGGAGGTTGCTATTCTTCCAGCAGCAAGTCAAAACACTTGCGGCCCATCAAGATCATACATACTAGGATTGGGTTTGAATGTTCAGTTAAATTTTTAAGGTTTGCATCACTTTTTAATGTATTTTAATATTTTAATATTTGAATTTTCTTTTTAAAATCTGAGATTTATACTTTTATTAATTGCTTTTGTTTTGTTTTAAATATATTGTTAGACACATTGAATTCCATTATAAGGATATAAATGAATTCAATAATAAAATAATTATCCTATTACTTTGTAATTGGAACTTCTCCATGTTTAGCTTATTGAATGCCTTGATTTCTTCAAAATATTGCTCTTTAAGTCAGAGCTCCTTAAACTTTTTACACTCACAATCCCTTTCCATCCGTGACAGTTTTATGTGATCCACAGGTATATCTGTATACCTTTATAAAGCGGAATGTTTGTATGTATGTGTGCAAAGGGTGGAAGGGCGGGAGGGCGGGAGGGCGGAAGGGCGGGAGGGCAGAAGGGCGGATATGTGGCAGCCACTTTCACAGGCTACAGCGACCAGAGCGGGTGATGGACCTGCACCAAACTTGGTACACATAACCCCCCTAACCCCCTTTACATCCTGGTGCGGTTCGGAGGACATGGCCCACGGATTATGGGATTTGTAGTACTTTCAAACACTTTGGTTCCCACAGACCACTGAGGCCACCAAAAAGGACCAATACAGACCACACTTAGCAGACACAGCCCCCTTGACCCACTCTACGTCCTGGTGCACTTTGGAGGAGGGTGGACCATGGACGATGGGACTTGAAGTACCTCTACTCACTTCCCAAGTTCGCTGCAACCCTCATCCAATCACTGATCGAGACCAAACTTGGCATACATAACCCCTATGACTGCCTTCACGTCCTGGTGAGGTTTGGGGGAGGACTGACAATGGATGATGGGATTTGTAGTACTTTCACACCCCTCTGTTCCCACAGACCACTGTGGCCCCCAAAAAACACCGAGAGAGTCCACACTTGGCACACAGAGCCCCAGTGACCCACTCTACATACTACTGAAGTTTGGAGGGGGCCAGAACATGGATGATGGGACTTGCAGTACCTTCCCTCACTTTCCAAGGCTGCTACATACCTAATCCTATGACTGATCAACACCAAACCTGGCACACAGAGCCCTCATGACCCACTCTACATCCTGGTGCAGATCGGAGGAGGGTGGACCATGGATGATGGGACTTGGGGGGAGGACTGACAATGGATGATGGGATTTGTAGTACTTTCACACCCCTCTGTTCCCACAGACCACTGTGTCCCCCAACAAACACCGAGAAAGACCACACTTGGCACACAGAGCCCCAGTGACCCACTCTATATCCTACTGAAATTTGGAGGGGGCCAGAACATGGATGGTGGGACTTGCAGTACCTTCCCTCACTTTCCAAGCCTGCTACAAACCTAATCCAATGACTGATCAACACCAAACCTGGCACACAGAGCACTCATGACCCACTCTACATCCTGGTGCTGTTTTGTGTGAGACGGACCACGGATGATGGGACTTGAAGTACCTTCACTCACTTCCTAAAAACAATGCAACCATCATCCATTCACCAATACAGACCAAACTTAGCACACAGAGCCCCCATGACCCAATCTACATCCTACTACACTTTGGGGGAGGGTGGACCAGAGATGATGGGACTTCCACTACCTTCAGTAATTTCATGATACCACTGCAACTCCCAATAATGATGGATCAAGACCAAACTTGCCACAAAGAGCCCCCATGACCCACTCTACATCCTGCTGCACTTCTCAAATGACCCGGGCACCGCCGGGTCCCCAAGCTAGTAAGTATATAAAATAGGTATAATGGAGAACAATATACAAATGGCAAACATTCAATTCTGGGACATTAAAAACATTTGTCTCAACATTAAACATATAGATCATGTTAATATTCTATATGGGGTTTTGCACTGCTCATGTAGCATATCTCTGCATGTGGATATTTATGCTACACTGAGCAATGGTTGATTGACCTGTGTATATTGCCTTGTCATCATCATCATCATCATCAAAGCATGATATCTATACATGGCACTTTACAATTCAAGGAACAGGTTACTAACAAAGTTCTCTGGGTGAAGGCTTACAATCTAATTAAGACTAGGAGTGTGCGACTGCAAAAAAGTGCTGTTTTTGGTCCCGTTCACCAGGAAATTCCCAAATTTGGGAGGGGATGCCATTTTTGTTTCTGTAAGATTCTGTCCATTGGTGGCAATGGGGAAACTTTAGAAGCTCATTTCTCCATCATTTTTAGGATAAAACATATCTCAATTGTAGGCCACATTTACGACTGCAAGCCTACCAAGTTTCAGAACATTTCACCAATGTTTTACCAACCCACACACACACTAAGAGGGTGTTCCAGAAATTGAAGCCCCAACCAGTGCTCCACAAGAGGGGAGGAGAATGGACACAGTCAACTGGGCTTCTGATTGGCTGAGAAAAAAAAGAGAGAAACAGAGACAAGCCACAATTCCCCTCATGTCTGGGAAGGAGTTCAGAGGCTTTTCAATGCCCACACTGTGCAAATGGCTGCTGGGAAAGCAAGTTCACAGCATCACCCTCTCTGGAGCAGAGGCCTAGGGAAGCCTTTCCCACCTTATTTGCCACAAAGGAGGTGCTGCATGAGAAGATGGGTTTTCAGGAAGGGATGGAGGAGACTACCAGAAAATAAAGAATATGAGCCAGGTGGGCACTCTTGCCTGATTTTGCAAGGCCACCACACTCTGCAGCCTCTGCCTCAGGTAGAATGCCACTCAGCCCCATGGCCCCCACTAGCCAAAAGATCCGGATGTTGTGATCTGTTTGCGGCTGAGCCTTCCCTGCTTCCACTCGGTTTGTTTTTGATGATTCAGTAGCCAGATCTCTGAATTTTCCCAAATTCAGAATCACCAAATGGGATCATTTGTTACAGGATATGGACATATATTAGTTAAGTATTTGCAAAAATCATCTTCTGTTTGGATGTGTGTTGCGGAAGAACACTTGGATAATTAAGCAATTAAGCTTGACCCACTCCCTGCATGGAGGGTATCATGAGGAGCGTTTTCCTTGATGTGGTGTGTGAGGAAGGAGATTATGAAGACTGTAGTTCATGGAGAGACTGATGGCAATTCTACCATGGAGTTACTACAGGACTTGCTGAAGTTCTGGACCATTTAGACTTCTAGCTGACTGGGAAAGACGAAAAGATCGTTGCTTGGAGTCTGCAAATACAGCAAGGCGTTCTCAAGGAAAGCAGTCAGCCGGAGTTGCACTCGAGGAGGAGACAGAGAGAGTATGTGTGGTGAGAAGATGCTTCAATTGTGGATCTCCAAATCATTTAAAGAGGAATTGCCCAAAGCAGCAGAAGAAGCAAGGAGGGAAGAAGATGAACCAGACGAGCAGTTCTTCGCATGTAAGAATTGTGAAGTCCCAAAAGAGTCCAGCAGATGAGGACATATTTTATGTGGACTCTGGATGTTAATAGCATATAGTGAACAACAAAAAATTAATTTTTAATACTGTGAAACCTGAATGTTCAAGTGTTACCCTTGCAGATGGAAAACAGTACAAAATACAAAGTCAAGGGGAAGTTTTTGTTAAGCATTTAGATAGAACATTAAGGAATGTATTTTTAGTTCCAGAGATTGACTATAACTTATTATCTGGGGGAAAAGTCAGGATTTTGAAAGGGAATAAGTTATGTGGAACTAGAGTATTACAGGGTGATTTGTATGTGTTAATCTCAAAAGATAATACAGGTGAGGTAAATGTGATCAGTAAGAATACCCCATTACACCAGGAATGTATTCATGATTTACATAGAACATTAGGTCACCCTAGTTTCAAGGTGTTGTATAAAATGCCAGGATTTAGTGAAGGTATTAAGTTGAAAGATTGCAAGAAGTTTCTTGATTGCAATATATGTAAGAAAACTAAAGCACAGTCAGCTCCAAATAGTAAGAAAAGTTTAAGAAACTCAGAGGAGATATTCCAATTGATACATGCTGATTTAATTGGGCCTTTTCAACCGAGTAAAGGCGGGGCCTGTTATATTCTGTGTTTATTAGATGACCATTCTTGTTTTTCTTGGTGTTTTTTTGTTGAAACAGAAGAATGAAGTTTTTAATATTTTTAAAAATGTGGTTACATATGTGAAGAGGCAATTTGGAGTTGGATTAAAAGCTCTTCAAACGGATAGAGGAAGATAATTTACTTCACACAGTTTCGAACGTTTTCTGAAACAAGAAGGGATAAAGCACAGACTCACATGTGCTTATCAAAGACCACCTGCCCAACAGGCAGGTCGCGGCAAGCCAGTGCGCCCAGCCCAGCGAGCGCACCAGCCACTCAGGTGAGCTGGGCCCGGGTGAATGGGGACATGGGAGAGGGCCGAGTTCTAAACCCCTTGCCAACCCACCCCTGAAGAAGGGATGAAAAGGGGGGCCGGGACTTAAGTCACCCTGGCCCTCGAGGCAGCTGCTACCCCAGGGAGCAAGGTAGCTCGAGCCAGGGCTGAGGGTTACCACAGTAGCCCCCTCGCTCCTTGGCAGGTCCCAAACCAACCTTATTCCACATGAATAGGGGCCTCTTTTTGCCAGCTGTTTGCAGAATGAGGGAGAAGGGGCTGGCATACAATCATGCCAGCCCCACCTCCCTTACCAGAAAGTTCTGCGAATTTAGCCTATCTCTGCTCCGAGGGGAGGATACAAAATTGTTCCACCCCCCAACTTTGGGGGGGGGGGGTGAAGTGTATTGCCACAACAGAGAGGTAGCAATGGACCAGGACTTAACTATTTCAAGTTTTTTGCCCCAACAAGGGTAAAACTCTTTCATTTAAGTACAATTAACAAGTTTTACCATGGAACACCTAAAAGTTTTCCTAGATATTATATTGCAGAGATTTCTTGAATTATTCAATATTATCTCACTAAGAAAGCTGCAGTTAGGATTGCACTGAACAGGGACAGCTGCATCTCAAGATGATGATGTTGATGATGATACATTTTATTTATATTCTGCCCTTCTCCCCATGGAGACTCAGAGTGGATTACAACATTTTACATACATAGGCAAACACTCAGTGCCTTTGCAATCATATACAATAAGACACACAAACACAAACAAAGTCAGAGGCTTCTCCTTTGATTTCCAACTTCTGGAGACGATGCTCATATCTGGCTCTGGGAAAATGCTTTCCTCCATTTTTCCAGTCAAGGAGCCTGCATTGTCATCTCCTGATTGTGTGGCCAGCAATATTGCTTGGAGCATTTCTTTCCCAATGAAGTGGTACTTTCTATTAGCATAACACAGAGCATTTAAGGTATATTCACAGGAATTCATGCCTTGAGAGATCATTGCAATCATACAAGTTCTGGAGTTGGTGCCAATGAAGGATTCCCACAACACTTGTACAAGTTTGCTCTTCCAAAAAGACGTATATTGTTTATTGATCACACATTTTTTAAAAAAGATCAAAGTTGCTCTCTCTCCGAAGCCAAAGTATTTACCTGAAAATATCAGAAAATCAGAATGGCAGATCAGACGGAAGGGGAAGCTAACTACTTTAATTAGAAAAAAAAATCATTGGTATCTTGTTTAAAGCACTGGGATGCATTTTTTGGGTCGTGAGGGGGCTTTTTGCAATCTGCTCTCCCGAAAACAAAGTATAGCTTATCAACGGTGGGTTTTGACAATTATTAATTAGCTGAATAATCCAAGGAGTAGAAATTTAAGTGTATTTGTCTTTGAAGAAGCAATTTTATTGAGTTCTATAGAAACATTGTCAAGAAAGTTAGACATCAAATGTATGTTTATGCTTTTTGTCTTTTTGTGGTGGCAGTTTGTAGTTTATG
The DNA here is from genome assembly GCA_030556195.1 of Anolis apletophallus. Taxonomy (NCBI): domain Eukaryota; kingdom Metazoa; phylum Chordata; class Lepidosauria; order Squamata; family Anolidae; genus Anolis; species Anolis apletophallus. The sequence goes on from JARBWK010000001.1 coordinate 100,236,468, forward strand.
ATGTTTCTTTTTCTTGTACTAATATTTTTCTTTATTTGCTGTCTTAATTGTTTTACTTATATTTTGGGTTTAATAGAAATAGAGAAATAAAAAGGCCAGCTCTTTTTAGTGACGCATGCATAGCTGTGACAGGAGGATAAAGACATTCAGCAAGTTAGTGCTCTTCAGAAACTGGAAGCATTCTATAATGGGCCAAGAACAGTTAATCCACTTGGTCATATTGGAACATGAAATTGCAAGAAAGATTGAAAGGGGTTTCATAACTTTATAATGAAATAAGTTGGAAAAGAAAAGTTTTAAATGTACTAGCATAACATCTTCAATCATGTTATTCATTAGAATAAAAAGGTGAGACATGGACAGAATGATTATTATTAATGATTAGAAACTTGCAAAATACAATGGACTCTCAGTTAACAGGCACCCAAGGGGACTGGTAGATGCTGGATAAATGTAGTTTCTGCTTGCCTGAGAGTTTAAATAGGTCTAACTAATACTATACCATAAATTTGGTATTGCCTTGCTATTCATATTGAAATATAGCAATTAAAGCACATTTAAACAACTTAACTTAATGCAGTACATTTACTGTATAATATAAACAACGTTGCAAATGTAGTATGTAATTTTAGTATTAAAAACTGCCAGTTGCTTGAGAGGTCTGGTTGGTTGAGTTCCAGTTATCTGAGAGTCTATTGTATTTAGCAGACTTTTGGGTTCAGTGCTATCATTAAACAAAAAGGATAAGGTAACACTGCCTTCAGAAATGTAGCATTTAATAAATTCACCCAAGCTTTTCATTTATATGCCTAAATTATATTTTTAAATCCTCAGTTGAAGGTTTAAATTATGGAAAGCTTCACTAGGGTCACTTGTGGGGAAAATGACTTCATGCCCTCCCCCTGTAGTGGCATTTCTGATGTGAAATCTTGTGAGTACATTCACTTGCACCCTTCATCCTCCAAGTAGCTAAGATAGCATGCGGACAGAACAGGATCTAAGGTTCCTTCTACACTGCCCTATTTCCCAGGATCTGTTCCCAGATTATCCACTTATCTCAGATTATCTGGCAGTGTAGATTTATATAATCCAGTTGAAAGCAGATAATCTGGGATCAGATTCTGGGATATAGGACAGTGTAGATCCAGCCTAAGTGATCCTTTCTTGCCTGAGTCCAAGCATAGGCTGGTTTTCTAGGTAGGGATAGCCATATTCCCACCTGTATACACACACTCTCTCACACACAAATACACAACTTGAACACACTATTATCCTTTACATATACCACTTTAGTCTATTAAATTTTGCCCTCCTTGTTTTTTACTTCTTGATTCCTGTTTGACTCTCAAGTCAGGTTGGATCTACACTGCCCTATATCCCAGGATATGATTCCAGATTATCTGCCTATCCCAGATTATCTGGCAGTGTAGACTCATACAATCCAGTTCAAAGCAGAAAATCTGGAATCAAGTCTCAGGATATAGGGCAATGAAGATCCAGCCTTCCTCTTCCAGTTTCTCCCCTCTTTCTTTTTTCTCTCCTCCTCTTGTGAGCATATTGAAAGCATTGTTCTAATTTTTATACTGATGAAGAGCATGTAATCCAAGTTAAATATGCATAATAGGGACCGAGTATTCCGTGCTTGGAAGACTGTCATTATGAATGCTTCAAAATCTTTCGGTTTAATTCAGTGGCATCCCATTCCCATTTGGCCTCCGGTGATGTTCCGTGACAAAAATGTACTAATCCACCAACTTTGCTATGCCACTACAGTTAATGTAGCAACATTTAAAATCTCCCATGTAAGCTGTTCACATTATACCAGGCTATTTCCCTTTCACAATCACACTAAAATCTAATCATATTACCAGTAAAAACAGTGATGAGACCAACATAGCTCACTAGAAGCCCTTAGGATTTAAACCTTTCAGCAATGACGTCTCTGGATAGTCCCCCAATGACCCTGTGATATTTTGGGATGACTGGAAACAGGAGTCCTTGTTCAAGTGAGTTAGGTTATTTGAACCCAATAGGCCACGACTCAGGAATTTGTTAATAGTCCAGATTTAAGGTCCATTAACTGCATACTTCAGGGAGTGTATATTACAGGTAGCATAAAACAATGATACAGGGCATCCAAGGTCTCCGTTTAAAATTGCTATAAGTAATGCAGATAGAGGGAAAGGCTGAATTTTCTTCCAGATTTTCTGAAGATAGGAAATGCATGGAGAGAGGGGCGAGATTTGCATTTTGTGCCTAACATCCAGGCACTGACTTGCATTTAATTACAGTGCCAGGGAAGAGAACTTACACATGATTTGTTTGTACTCGTATACCCCACAAAAATCCAACAGTTCAAAAAAAATGTGTCAGACCTGTGCATACACATTCTGTGGGACTCTCAGCTCTGTACTAAGGAGACAGTCAATATATGGGAGTTGGAGAGTATATGAAAGTAGGCTTCCTTGCCCTCAACTGTTCCTTGACTAATATCTGCACATTTGTCCTAGTTCTCAAAAGATGGTAAATCCACCTGTGGACTATGTTGCTTTTTAAGGTTTGAGGCCAAAGCATTTAGTAGGAGTTAAACACTAACTACAGAGTTGTTTTCGTGATTTGCCAATTCATTGGCTGCCTGATGTGGTCTGGATTAATTTCCTTCCAATAAAGGATACACTTATTTTCCTAAACTTTGTTTTGAAAACACTTATTTTTCTGAAAATGTAGATAGGATTGGATAAATCGTCCAGAATGCCGCTGCACGACTTCTTACTGGGGCTCCAGTGAGATGTCACATAACACCTATCCTCCAGCAGCTTCATTGGCTTCCAGTCGAGCACCAGATCACCTTCAAGGTGAAGGTGTTAACTTTCAAGGCCTTGCATGGTCTGGGGCCACTGTATCTGAGGGACCGTCTTTCCCCCTACCAACCCCAGAGGTCACTTCGTTCTGAACAAATGAACCTCCTTGAAGTACCGACCTTCAAAGCAATCCGTCTTACATCGACCCGGCACAGACCCTTTTCTGTAGTGGCGCTGTCAATATGGATGTACGGGCCATGCATGACCTTCTCTCCTTCCGCAAGGCCTGCAAGACTCACCTTTTCCGGCTAGCCTTTGATTGCTAGGCCAGAAATCTTTTTAAAGCTAGTTTAATATGTATGCTTTTACCTCTGTGTGTTTTACCTGATTGTAAGCCGCTCTGAGCCCTCGGAGAGTGGCAGCATACAAACCCAAATAATAAATAAATAAATAAATGTGGTTCTGCTTAAGGAAGTGTAAGATTTTAGAATGGGTACACAATTTAGTGTAGAAGAGCAGTTCTTGAATGTGACAGAGGGAATGTGATATGGTCTTGCTTACTCTGCTCTCTATGGGTGTACATGGGCTTTCGGCAATGTATACAAAAGTGGCACATGCCATAGTGATATACCCAGTCAAGGAACCTGCCAAATTTCAGAAGGATAGGAGTTGGGATTATGAAAGTTGAAAAACAGTTTTAAAATATTGAAAGCAATGTGACATGCATCCAGTTAAGCATTCTAGAGTATTGGATTGCATGACACTTCAGAAGAAAAATGGGGTAGAATTGCTTGTTAATTAATGTTGTTCTATGAACCCCCACTTGGAAAAACAACACACACTTTAACAATTTTTATAATGCAGAAACTCAGGGCTTTCTAGAAGTGACTTTACCAGCTTCCTAGAGGTAACCACAGTTGTATCTGTAAATAATAGCAGTTTATTTCACATCCAGTAGAAAAGAGAAAAGAATCAGGGGAAAATACCCCTGCATTACTAACTCTACCTTGATTGCTCCCCACTTGACTATTATTTGTGCTCAGCTATGCAGCTGCTGAAGATAAAGGCAGCTGGAGGAGCAATCAAGTAGTGCGAGTTCATGCACTTGCAGCTCTCTTGTTTATCTTTTATTTCCACTGGGGTCTGTGGGTATGAAGTGTACTGCTGGATGGAAATCTGTATGAATTGAACTGACAAATTAAATTTCATATTTCTCAGAAGTCTGGTTGTATGGATGTTTGCTCCCCTCCCTCCTCCAAGATCTCAGCTACTGTGTTTCCATTTTTGACAGCTCTGGTTCACTTTCCCCTCAGACTTATGTGGAATAGAAATGTGCCTTTGCTTGTTTTTGGTGTTGTGCCTCTGAGCTCAAATAAACAAGGCAGGAAGACACGTAACACATGGTAAAATAGGAAGGTAATAGCTGAGAAATGGCTGATTTAATGTGATTGGGAACCACACCAGAATCTACTGAAACAAGCCAGTGCATTATGTTTTAAAACAAAGGAAGAAAAAAAAAACACCCAGCAAGCAATGAAGTCTTACATATCTACAAGAAAGGCCCACTGAATTTTTTCTCTCCTAGGCAAATAAGCATAGGATTATAGCAAAAAAAATTTCTATGTAGCCATGTTTGTTTTGGAAAATGGACAACTCCATAACCTTTTGGAAATTTTATGATGTTTGAAAATTTATTTTATTTATTTATTTATTCAGTTTTATATTCCGCTCCTCCCAGCAGGCTCGGGGCGGATCACAGCAACATTCAGTAAAAACATCGAAATACAGCAATGTTAAAAGAACCACAAGGGTTACAAATTCTTAAAAACTCAGAGACAAGGTCATACAATACATTTTGGATTATCCAAACGCGATTGTGAAAAGGGCAGTCTTGCATGCTCTCCGAAAAGGGAGAAGCTCTCGGATCACGTGGTATCGGGTGGAAGGGAATTCCACAGCATAGGGGCCGTGAACCGAAAGGCACGTTGCCTAGTTGTGGACAAGTGGCAGGAGCGGATTGATGGAATGTCTAGCAAATTTTGCTCCTCAGAGCGCAATGATCTCGGTGGAACGTATGGGGTAAGGCGGTCCCTCAGGTACAGAGGCCCTAGACCGTATAGGGCCTTAAAGGTCAAAACCAACACCTTGAAGGCAATTCGGTACTCGATAGGAAGCCAGTGCAGTTGCCGCAGGATGGGAGGACCTTGTATGACCTTGTTAGAAATCATAATCTTTTTTGAAAAATTAGACCATAACCTTCAGAGCAAATGGCATTCAGGCAAAGCTATTAGGTTTCTCAGCTCTTAAACTGATGTACCTAGATATGTCTTTGAACTATTAGGGACAAAGATATGCCAGTCCATAACACACACACACACACACACACAGAGAGAGCAGAGTTTCAGAAGTGTTCTTTTTAGTTGCCCAAAAACACCTACTCTTCCTTAAAATATATTTGCCTTTAAATAATGCTTTCAAGAGACAAAAATAAGCAAACTTCTTTAAAAGTAACATTTGGTTTACTCACAAACTTCATGTATTCAGCATACAGATACTTTGCATATCAATCCAGTTACAAATATGATTTGAAATAGTTTTTCTGTGCAGACAACACAGGGCATAATTTCTTATAATCAACAGTCCATAATCTAAAGCATCTCTCTGTTCTGAGAGTCTTATAGAGTCTCTGTGTAGTCTGAAAGTCATTGGAATCTGGACAGCATTCTGTTCCCATTGACCTCTAAGCATACTTGGTTTCTACTGAAGTTTCAACTTCTACTGAAGTTGCATTGAGTGTCACATGTATGACTATCTGCCTGCTGGGCAGAAGTCTTGGGTGTGCATTCGCTGCAGTGAGCTCCTGGCTCTCAGGGAACGTGTTCTTTCCCTTGAAGCCAAGGTAGCAGACCTGGAGAAGCACAGAGAGGAAGTGAGGCAGGAGGAAGAGATCTCCAGGGATGAAATAGGAGCATCCCACTCCGTTCTGAGCAGCCCTCCAGCTGCTTTGGAAAATGGGGGTCTTGGGCAGGGAGGACATCAGTCTGAGGAAGAGGGACCGGCTCCCTTAGTTGGGACCCCTTCCTCGGAGGATATGCCCATATCCTCTTGCAACGAGGATACTTCTCAACGGGCGGTAGGAGGGGGGGCTTCTTGTAGTGGGCGATTCGATTGTCAGATTCATATAAAGCTGTCTTTGTGATGGATGTGATGACCGCATGGTAAATTGCCTGCCGGGTGCAAGGTTGCGGACATCACGAGGCATCTAGATAGGCTGGTAGATGGTGCCGGGGTGGAGCCAGCAGTCGTGGTACACGTCGGTACCAATGACATTGGGAAGGCCAAACGGATGGTCCTGGAAGCCAAACTTAGGTTGCTAGGTAGAAGATTAAGGTCCAGGACCTCAAAGGTAGCATTCTCGGAAATTCTACCGGTTCCACGCACAGGGACAGCCAGACAAGCAGAGCTCAGGAGCTTCAATGCGTGGATGAGGCAGTGGTGTCGAGAGGAAGGGGTTTAGATTTGTTAGGAACTGGGGACCTTTTCAGGAAAGCCAAACCTTTACAAAAGGGACGGGTTACACTTGAACGAAAATGGAACCAGACTGCTGGCAATTAATATTAAAAAGGCTTCAGAGCAGCTTTTAAACTGATTCCTAGGGGAAAGTCATCAGGAGCTGGGCAGCTTCCGGTTTGAGAGGGTGAAACGCCAAGTATGGAGGATGAAATTTACGCACAAATGGCTGAGTCAACAGAAAAGATAGATAGCAGTCAAGAGGTAGGACATGGTAGGCCTTCTACAAATTCTCATAAACAGCCAAAGTTGAAAGGGCATCAGAGCAATAAATATAAATGTCTGTGCAAACGCTAGAAGCCTTCGAACAAAAATAGGGGAGTTGTAATGTTTGGCAAAAGAAAAAAATATTGATATTATTGGCATAACAGAAACCTGGTGGACAGAGGAAAACAATTGGGACACAAAAATTCCAGGTTATAAACTGTACAGGAAAGACAGGAGAGGGAAAAACGGTGGTGTGGCCTTGTACATAAATGAAGAGCTAGAATCTCATGAATTAGAATTTCAAGAAAATTCAAACTCACCTACAGAAACATTGTGGGTAAAAGTCCCAGGACAAAAAACTAATCTAGCATTAGGGATCTGCTATCGCCCTCCCAACCAAACTCCAGAGGCAGACTGCTATCTGGAAAATGAAATTAAACAGGCCTCAAAAAGCAATAAATTAGTCATAATGGGGGACTTCAACTATCCCCGAATAGATTGGCTAAATTCTTGTTCTACGCATGAAAGAGAGACAAGGTTCCTCGACATGCTAGCTGATTATTCCCTTGAGCAGATGGTCATGGAACCAACCAGGGAAAGGGGATCATGGACTTGGTGCTAACTAATGAACAAGATCTCGTTCAAGATGTCCTTGTAACTGAGCCCATAGGTACCAGTGACCACAACACAATAACCTTCAACCTAAGTTTGGATAGCAAACTGTCAGTGAAAACTAACACAGAGACCTTAAATTTTCACAAAGGGAATTTCACCAAAATGAGAAAAATAGTAAAGAACAAACTAAAAGGAACAGTAAAAAAAATCAAATCCCTCCAAAATGCTTGGGAACTGTTTAAAAATACTTTAAAACAAGCCGAACTAAAATGCATTCCTAAAATAAGAAAGAGGCCGGGAAAGTCCAAGAGGACATCGGTATGGCTTACAAATGAAGTAAAAGATGTGATTGGAAAGAAGAAAAACTCATTTAAGAAATGGAAGGCTCTTCCTACTGAGGAGAACAGAAAGGAACACAAGCTCTGGCAAACTAAATGCAAAGCAACCGTCAGGAAAGCCAAGAGAGATTTTGAGGCACATATAGCTAAGAACATTAAAAAAAATAGCAAAAACTTCTTTAAGTACATCAGAAGCAGAAACCCAACTAGAAAAGCAGTTGGGCCACTTGACAAAAATGATAAGGAAGGGACAATAAGTGAAGACAAGGAGATTGCTGAGCGGCTAAATGACTTCTTTGCCTCCGTTTTCACACAGGAGGACAGACAACATATGCCTGCAGCTGAGTCAGTTTTTTTCAGGGAGGGAATTAAATGAATTAAACTAGATAGAGATAAACAAGGAAGATGTTCTCACATGCCTTACTAAACTAAATGTCAACAAATCACCAGGGCCAGATGGCATCCACCCCAGAGTTCTTAAGGAACTCAAGTGTGAAATTGCTGAAATTCTAGCCAAAATATATAACCTTTCTCTAAGAACAGGCACTGTACCCGAGGACTGGAGGGAGGCAAATGTAACTCCGATCTTCAAGAAAGGATCCAGGGGTGATCCAGGAAATTATAGGCCAGTTAGTCTAACCTCAGTTCCAGGCAAAGTGATGGAAACCATTATTAAAGAAAAATTACTACGCACATAGAAGAACAGGCATTGCTGAAGGAAAATCAACATGGTTTCTGCAAAGGCAAATCATGTCTTACTAACTTGATAGAATTCTTTGAGGGTGTAAATAAACACATAAAGGGGACCCAGTCGATATTGTTTACCTTGACTTTCAAAGGCTTTTGACAAAGTCCCTCACCAAAGGCTCCTAAATAAGCTCTTCAGCCATGGAATCAGGGGACAGGTCTTGTCCTGGATTGGAACCTGGCTAAACTGTAGGAAACAAAGGGTGGTAATAAATGGACACTTCTCTGGATGGAAAGAGGTGAGAAGTAGCGTACCCATTCAGTTTTAGGACCGTTACTTTTTAATTTATTCATAAATGATCTGGATGTAGAAGTAAATTGTGAGGTAGCAAAGTTTGCAGATGACACTAAACTGTTCAGGGTAGTTAAAAATGAAACTGATTGTAAAGAGCTCCAGAAAGATCTCTCGAAATTGAGTGAATGGGCAACAAAGTGGCAAATGCATTTTAACCTAAACAAGTGTAAAGTCATGCACATCGGGGCAAAGAACCCCAAATACACCTACCAATTGATGGGGGTCAAAGCTTTCTGAGACAAACCAGGAAAGGGATCTTGGGGTTTTGGTGGACAGCTCAATGAAGATGTCAACCCAGTGCGCTGCAGCAGTGAAAAAAGCAAATTCTATGCTTGGCATGATCAGGAAGGGAATCGAAAATAGGTCGGCAAATGTTGTATTGCCTCTCTACAAATCTATGGTGAGGCCACATCTGGAGTACTGTGTACAATTCTGGTCACCGCACCTCAAGAAGGATATAACGGAACTGGAAAAGGTACAAAGAAGGGCAACAAAAATGATCCAAGGGATGGAGCAGCTCCCTTATGAAATCAGGTTGCAACGCCTTGGTCTTTTCAGCCTTGAAAGACGGCGTTTAAGAGGTGACTTGATCGAAGTGTATAAAATCATGCATGGGATAGAAAAGGTGAATAAAAGAAAAATATTTTCTCTGTCACACAACACTAGGACTAGGGGCACTCCCTAAAGCTCCAAGGTAGGAAAGTTAGGACTAATAAAGGGAAATATTTCTTCACCCAGAGGGTCATTGGGTTATGGAACTCACTTCCAGAGGAGGTTGTGACAGCTGTCAGCCTGGAGAGCTTCAAGGCAGGATTAGACAGATTCATGGATACCAAGGGAATCAGTAGTTACTGAAATGGACATCCAAGTGCCACCTCTGTGTTGATGGAGGCAGGCAGGATTTTCCCCGGGTACTGGTTGTGGGGGGTCGGGAGCAGGTGAGGGTTTTGCCCTCCTTTCTGCTAGAGATCCCTGTGTACAACTAGTGGGCCACTGTGTGACACAGAATGCTGGACTAGATGGGCTGAGGCCCGATTCAGCATGGCTCTTCTTATGTTTTTATGTTCTTATGACTTCTAAGCATACTTCTGTTTCTACTGAAGCACACAGTGCCTGCTGAAGTATCCAAGTCAGGCATGGGCAAACTTCATCTTTCCAGGTGTTATGAACTTCAGCTCCCACAATTCCGAAAGCCCACTCTAACCATACTGCTCTAACCATACTGTTCCTAAAAATGAAGTCTGAGTCCTGAACAATCCCAGTTCTGATCACATAGTCTGCTGCCCCTCCCACAACAAAGAGTTAAGATGAAATTGCATATCAATACACACATATACAATACAGTAAGCAAGCTGAATTATATACTTAACAAATAACTAGTGGAGGCTTGAAGAAGATTGCCATTTCCAGCAGTTTGTTCGGTGTGGTCCTCCTTATCTACTGTTTTCTTAAAATGACAGCAATAGCACTGATTTTTGTTCCAGCATAACTGCCAAAAGTGGCACCCAGTGGGGGAGGACACTACAATTGGTGTTCAACCAAAGTATATAAGAAGTTTCATCTAGCTGTGAAACATACATTTTAACTTAAACATCTTGCAACACTTTTAGACTACCGTATGAGTAGGCTCACCCCTAGACAGAGTGAAACAACTGCCTGAGGTAGTAGATGCTAGGAAAGCAGAAGCCATTTCCTAGCAATTATTTCATTTTCCAGCTGTTTCTTTCTGTTGGAAGAATCTTCTACATGACACATAACATTGCCTGGTTCTCAGACTTTTTATTTATTTTATGAGGGCAGAATTCAGCAATTTTGATAGACAGCCCTCCTTTTGAAGACACCGAAAATGAAAGCTCCAATTGACCCTCACCTCCCTCTCCACAACAAAAGTCCTGTGTGGTCTCATTTGCAGTACAGATTGTTGTTTTCTCTCACATAGATCAATCATATACCTGGTCTCACTCAATTAGATGGAGGCAATTGATAACTGATGTTGAACATGTCATAGATAATCATATTTGTCTGCATGATGATGTCACCAAAGGGAATGTATCTGAATAAGCAAACACTGATAAAGATATTTGTGGCAAATGCTCAGAATTCTGCTTGAAAAAATGTATAGTCTTCAATTTAAAAAGATGCTAGGATGCTAAAGGCAACCAGGAGTGGTCAAACTGTGGGATATAGCCAACACAATAAATAGGAAGTCAGGTTTGTGGAATAACATGACAAGAAATTGTTAACTATAAAGGTGAATATCCCTTAGGAGGAAAGCTGTCAGCAGTGACTTTCAGCATAGTTAAAATATGTTAATGTGCTTTTGGGGAAAAGTTTTAGTTTAGCACAATTAGCCATTACACATAATTGTTCTGGGAACTGTGAAGCAAATAAATATTTCCTGCTTTGGGGGGGGGGGGATCCTCAGTAACCCCATTAATTGAGTTAGACCAAAAGAAAGCAACTTGCTTCTGATTATATAGTGTATTTTATCATTATCTATCTATATAATCTATCTTCTATTTAATAAAAATAAAAATATGTTTGTTTGTTTGTATGTATGTGGGGGAACTGGCAATTTCTGAGCTTGCTCACACTTTCAGAGAGCACTATGAATTTCACTGATGATGGATCTGGAGTAAAATCCAGGACTGAACTTGAATTTTCAAAGTTGTAGTTCACTCTGCATCCCAAGAGTGCTGAGACTCCTGCTACTAACCGTGGATCTTGACCATATTTAGTCAACATGTCCAACAGAAGGGGTTTGATGATGAATCTAGCCTAAACTTGGCACACATACCTTACATGGCCAACTTTACATACTGGAGATGCTTGGAGAGAATTGACTAACAATGTCGGGAGTTGTACTTCTCCCACAATCATAGAGCACTGTGAACCCAACTGACAATTGATCCGCACAGAACTTGACATCTATACCCAACATGACCAACTTTGAATACTGGCAGGGTTTGGGGGGAAATTGCTCTTGGGTATAGGAAGTTGTAATTCACCCACATAGTTATAATTTCTAATGGGATACTCATAAAACCAAAAACCAAATAATGACTACTTCCGGTACAAAATCCCTAACGTGGGCATCACCAGGAATCTAAGCTACTAGTTAAATAAAAATTAGAATCCTCATTTCTTTTGCACAAGTTAGAGTAGGTTACTTACTGTATCATGTTGTCTCCCCAACCAAACTTTGCTTTATTTATTACTAGCTGTACCTGCCATGCATTGCTGTGGTCAACCTTCCCTCCCTCTTTCTCTCCTTCCTTCCTTCCCCCTCTTTCCTTCCTTCCCTCTTTTTCTTTCCCTTCTTCTTTCCCTTCTTCTTTCTTCTGTCTCTACCTGTTTCTTTCTTCCCTTTTTTGCTCTTTGGTTACATCCTTCCTTCCTTCCTTCCTTCCTTCCTTCCTTCCTTCCTTCCTTCCTTCCCTCCCTCCCTCCCTCCCTCCTTCCCTCATTCTTTCTGTCTTTCATTCCTTCGTTCCTTTGTTCCTTCCTTCCCTCTTTCCTTTCACATTTTTGTTTCTTCCTTCCTTCCTTCTCTACCTTTCTTTCTTTCCTTCCTTCTTTCCCTCCCCTTCTCTCCTTCCTTCCCCCTTTCCCTCCTTCCCTCCTTCCCTTTCCCCCTCATTACTTCCCAACTGTCCCTTCCAACTCTATTCTATGAGTCTATTATATATCTAGTAATATATAATAGTAACATATTATATAGTAATCTATGTAACATTAATATACAAAATATTGTAATTATATCTTAACACATATATTATATATAAGTTATATGTTATGAAATACATATGTATTATATAGCAATATATAAATTATTTTAAGGATATATATATTTCCAATCAACCAACATCTGTAGACAATGTCTACTAGACATATATGAGTCTACACTACCATATAATCCAGTTCTAATTAGATAATCTGGATTTTACATGGCAGTGTAGAAGGGGTGACTTTGGGTGCATCTACACTGTAGATTTAATGGAGGGAGGATGATGAGGTTGGCAAGGGGAGGGGAGGAGAAAAAGGCTTGGAGAAGGGAAGAAGCTGGTGCAGGAAAGTAAAGCCTCCCCCCTCACAGTGACCATTCAGTCTGACCTCGCCAACTCTGATGGCCAGTGCAGAGTGGAGGTAGAGGCCCAGGGAAGGGGAGGAGGAAGAGGCCACCCTCTCATCATTGCTGTGTGCCTCTGCTCCCAGAACGATCACCCCAGTAGCCAGTGGGGGGGGGGGGGAGGATGAGACCTGCGTGGGGATGAGAAAGAGGCCATGGGGAAGCAGAGGAGGAGAAACACTCCTTACATAGCAGGGAAAGAAGAGGCTCCATACAGCAAGCCTCCACCTCCACTCCCATGGTACCCACTCTCTCTCTCTCGTGTGTGTGTGTGTGTGTGTGTGTGTGGCCATGCACATGCGCCTGGCTCCCAGCTGTTTCCCCGCGTGGTTGGGAGGGCATGGCTATGGGTGTTTTTGTGGACATGCACTGTTTCTCCCTGTAGGAATTTTGGGTATAGAAGTCCTTTCTGCTTTTTTTTGAGTGAGGGACATACATTGGGTTGTTAGGTGTATTATGTCCACATTTGGTGTCAGTTCGTCCAGTGGTTTTTGAGTTATGTTAATCCCACAAACAAACATTACATTTTTATTTATATAGATTTTATTAACTTTTTTCTACCTCACCATACTCCCCAAGGGTACTCAACATGGCCTACAATAACATGACACAACCCAATAATTTGGCAAAAACAAAATGAAGAACAATTAAAAAGCAATTAAATATTTGTATCATGGATACAAGTTAAAACACAGTTAAGAAATAATAAAATACACATACAATTAAAATTACATTTAAAACTAAATATCCTAGAGAAGATACCTCTTTAGGAATCTCTAGGTCCTCTAATGCAATTCTATAGGACTGAAAATGAGGTAATGGTCTGTGCAGTCTGATAACTGTGGTGCAGCTGTGGTCTTCCTGTACTAAACATTTTGTACAATATAGCTAGACAGATATATAGATAATGAATATTGATATATACATACATACAGAGTGTGCATTGACTGTTTGTTCAATTTACAGCAATACAAAGCATATTCCTTTAGAATATTTATTTGCCTGAAATACATTTTTAAACAAAAACTGGCAAGCTAATGTCCATTCACCTGATCGCTGTCAGTATTCATTGTTCTGCTTTTTACCAAGAATGGTAAATGGTCTCTCATGTGGGGACATGAGAGAAGCCTCCCACAGGATGGTAACACATCCAGGCAACTCCTGGGCAACGTCTCTGGAGATGGCCAATTCTCTCACACCAGAAGTGACTTGCAGTTTCTCAAGTCACTTTTGACACAATAAAAAACCAAGAATGGAATAGAAATGTATATGCCTCTTATACTTTTTGTAATATCCTCTCAACTGTAGTATATACTATTAAATGTATTTTCTTATCCCCTCAGTCTCAAGTATACTTCACTAAACTTCTATTATGTCTCTTCAGATTTTTTTTGGTAAAAAAACCCTACTCTTCATTAAATTATAAAATTCCCTTGAAGGCCTTTTCTTTTCTTCTCAAAAAAGATTCTTTCATGTTAAATGATCAAAGCCTTAATAGAAGCTCTATTGGACCAACAAAGCTGCTTACAACACTGAAATTCTGCTGTAGTTTGTAAACTAGTGTAATGCAGAAACTAAAAATATAAGTACAGCAACAGTTTGGATTGAGTTACTTTCCGGTGCTTATTTTCTTGAGAGTGCTTAATAAGAACAATCCATTGCTCCTGCTATAGCATTCCCTCCCCATTTGAATTCAGTAGCCTAGAAGAGATTGTTAAAGGCATTCATGGCTGGAATCACTGGGTTGCGGCTTCAAGGAACATGCTGGAACATGGCCATACAGCCCAAAAACCTCACAATAATTCAGTCTAGAATAGAATTTAATTGACTAGAACAGAATAGATTATAATCAAATAGAATGTAGAACACCTAAATTCTGTATTGGGCTTTTGTGTTGTTAATGTAGGGGGAAATGAAGAAGAATGACACAATGGGATGAGGTCAACATTTCCCAAACATCTACCTCTGTGCAAAATCTTGCTAGCTAAGCAAGCCTGCTGTGTTCAAACATCTGGAACCTAGTCAGAATGGCTGCCATGCCAACATCTTCTTCCTTATGATAAGAGTAACATGGGAGGATGGCACTTGGCTATAGCTTGCATAGCTGGTGTCATGAACCTAGGCTCATCTGCCCCTTTCTTGGATGCCATACTGTTGCTGGTCCTGGGACTATAATGTCTATTTCTGCTATCAAACACACAATCGTAATCAATTCTGTCTCTTGAATAGTGGGGTGTATTAAAAGAGATACAGCAACAGGAACTGAGTAGCAAAGTTCTTCCAACCCGAGATTTATTCTGGTTGTCCTCAAATTGCAGCAAATGAGCAAATAAAAATATACCTTCCATGTTTGTTCAGTGCCAATTTGTATTCAGGAATGAATAGGATTTGCCTCTTGGCATTTGGTTCCATGAATATTCAAAGGGTTTTCTCCCCTATGAGTAAGCCATTCATAATTGGATCCCCCCAAAAAGGTTATCATCCATGCGTGTGCATGGATGATAACCTCCTGCCAGATAACCAAAAAGGCACAAACACAAGTGATTGGAATGAAAATTGGCTACAACTCATTTATTGATAACAGGAACAAGGGTTGGCAGCCATGCATGGGTCCTGGATCAGGGGTCGGACAGCCCACAGTTGTCCAAAGGCGCTTGCATGCCTGGGTGCCACTGGCCCAATACCAGTCCATGGAAACTTGGCACTCCAGGGGGGCCAGGGCGTTATCCCCCCTTCCACTAAGGGGCGATAAGCCAGCCAGATCCAGGGCCCATGCCTCACGCCAAACACAGAGTTGCGACAATGAACATAATAACAGCAGAAAAGTAACAAGATGCGAATGATGAATACACAGCAAGAAAATATATGACCAAAACAAACAATGTATACAAGCAGGGTAGGTGGGATGAAAATCAGGGACAGGCCCATTGCCAGCTGGGATGCCACGGGTGGCCTTAAGTAGGCTGCCTGGGTGGAAGAGAGGGCCGGCCAGCTGACAGACGAGGGCAGGGTGGAGCCAGCCCCATCATTGGCCAGCTGGTGCTGGTGGCAGGAAACACTCCTGCCACCCAGGGGGCTTCTGGGAGGAAGAACCCCCCCATCCAATATGGCAGCAAGGACACCCCAGCGCCGCAACCTGCTTGGCCGGTGAGTCGGCCAAGCCATTTATTTAAAAAATGAAATCCCAGGCAAGGAAAACATAAATATGTGTATGTAAATCAGTTTGTCCAGCTGAAAGAAAAGCTCTAAAGAAGTATAGATTAAAAATATAGGAGCATCCCTAGGTTGCTAGGTCACAATTGTCATTTGTCAAGAAAAAAACCTGTCCAGGAATTGGCCTGGGTGTGTGTTCTTAAGGCATCTTCTAAATCCTTGGTTATTATTGCCCTATAGCTTTGTTCTTCCCTTCATACATTTTTTTTGTGAAACAGTGTATGGATTCTTTAGAAAAGTTTTTTTAAACCAACAATGTAATTATGGAATGTAACAGAAAAGTTAATTATTATTGGCTATGTTTATTAGTGTTAGCAAGGGCAGTCAGGAGTTGGTTACATCTGATTGCTTTTTGGGTTACCATGGATATGTAGCCTTTGCAGTAGAAATGTATCCATTTGAGAGTGGCTAGCAAGAAAAGGGACAGAGCTAGATAAAAATAGAGGGGAACATTTTAAAAAGTAGTGAGCCTCTAACCAGGAGTTAGAGGGAAGAGGATAAGTATTTGGATTTGTAGCTTCCATTGGTATACTGAAGTAAGGAAAAAGCTGGTTTAAATCTAGATTATCAGTTGGGTCAAGCTGAGAGGCAGAGATTTCTTTGGGAATATGTTTTAGTCAAAATGTTGATGGAAGAGAGTGACTAGAAGTCTTGGGTTGGTCAGGAGGCTGAGGAGAAATTAGATTTTGAGGGAGGTGAAGATGACCTAGCAGAGTGGAAACAGGTTGGCTGTTTGGGAGTTATGCAATGGCAATTTTGCATGTTCAGAGGAGTGAAGGACAGTTGCAGTGGTATCTGGGTGGAACTGAGGTGAAGTACTTTGTGCCAGATGGGCTTGTGTGCCAAGGAATTTGTGAGTGGATTTTTTTTTGTTTCAATATGTATGTTGGGGTTTCATTTCAAGTTATAGGACTGGAGTTGTACGGTTGGGAGTCAGTCTATGATTACATTGAGATAACCTGTGAGGAGAAGTGGAAGCTACATATTGACTCCAGGTTTGGATTATACATATAAGAAATATACAGAGACATATAAAGATTGCACCCTGTAACAAATTCATATTAATAAAGGCACCACACAGAGAGAAAAAGGGGTGTTCCAAGCATGAACTACAGGTCACTGAGTTTGTGAGGTTTGATTCCTCACTTCCCCCATATTGCCTCATTGCCTCATGCATACATACATATATGTTCTATGTAGACAGGGTGGGATATCCAAGGTCTTAGTATAGTGCCCGCCCTGTCTGACCTCAAACATTGCTACATGGAGCATTGTGTAATATTACCTTTTACACAGGAACGTGGCAATGGTAACTCATGCCTTTCCTCACAGTGGGGTCATGAATCTGCTCTGGGATATAGCTTGGATGGAGCTATCCAAGGTTCTGGATCCAATCACCAATACAATCACAATATCTAGCTGATGCAAGATTCAAGATAAACTCTAAAATAGATTCTATGCCTCACTGACATGGAATCCATCAGCTTTTTTGGGAACACAGAATGCAGAATACTTCCACTGTATGGAGAGCTTGATACCCCATCTTCATTACTTGGAGTGAGTTGAGTATCCACAGTAGCTGTCAGTTTTATCAGCTGAACTGCTACAGAAGGTAATTCCCTGCAACACAAGAGGGATATTTCCTCTCACAGCAATCTATTTAGCCTCATTTGTAGCTATCATGAACTAAAATGGGCAGTCTACAACCTCTTGCACTCCAACCATCAGTGAAACCTACCAGAGTGCTTAATATGGCACTGATTCAACTCTGGCATGACGTATCACTCACTATCCCATTTCTTAAGAACAGTTAGCAAAGTCAATCTCTAGCAGGCTAAACATGATGAATGACTATCTGTGTTTATCTCATTTTCGTGTTGATGTGCTTTCTGCTTTCGAAAAAGAGCAATTTGGGGTTGGCTATCACATATTTTTTCTGCCATGCATTAGAGTGTGGTTGCTCCCAGAACCACTAAACTAAAAAGCTGTCAGGTAGTGTCACAGACTAGCCATAGGTTAGATGATACAGTCAGTTTTGTAATATCACATAATTGTGGTGATCCATACTGCCTGATGTTGCTGCTCTCATGACATTTTAGGATGGCAAACATATAAAATTGCCATTTCAATTAATATAGTTGGGGGTTTTTTTGTTTAATTTTTCATTTTTGTAAATTAATTCCTGTAAAGAAACTGAGTCTGCTTATATCTCTGTGCTGAATGATATGAAAGACTGGAGGTGCTTTAGGGGTTGAATTTAAATCCTCATCCTAACTACATTACCTAGATATTGAAAGGACTGTTCTTTCAAACATCATACTTAGGCTCAATAGGGCCTTAGATAAGATAATTGTTTAGAAGTCCCCAAGGTCTTTGAAAAATGTGCAGGTTCTTCTTGTGTCTCGCTATCGGGTTTGCAAAATCAGAATCTTTCATTCATTATGAGGGGCTGATTTAACCTACCAAGAATTTGGAGAGCAAAAACATGACTAATTCTAGATTAGACTGTCTTAAAATGACTGCCTCAGTAGCAGATGGTTTCTTCCATATCAGGGGCACTGGAAATATGGTTTCCATTGTAATCTGAGGTTTTATGCAGCTGTCTTAGTCCTCAACATCTTTGGGGATAGTGTTCATCACCTTGGATAATTCACTTAAAATTCAGATGAAATCTGAGGGCGAATTCATTACCAGCTGGTTTGGTTCAAAAATAAAGGTTATAGAACTATGGATTAGAATGAAAAAATGGTTTGGTTCACATGCTGCACAACAGGTTGTTTCCTGCTGGAAAAAAAGGGGGAAAGATTTCTTGGTCTGGACCTTTCAGAGTCTGGAATAAGCAAAAAGACAGATAAATGATCGCTGTGGTGACAGGGATCTGGCCAAGACAAAAGATGACGAACAGCATGAAAATGTTATCATTTTAGATACTTTTAAAGACTCTTTGCCCAGAGCATACCCCATAAAGAACCTAGGATATTGTTATTTGCCTCAAGACAAATGGATGATGTTTCTGAGAAGTGAAGAAAGAAAAACAGTGCAATGCATTTTTCTCCTGATTTGCCATCTATCAATACAGAACTCGGTTTTAGTGTTAAGGAAGAAGAGACCAGTTAGAAGACAAGAAAATGCAGGTGTGTCAATGGATCAAAAAACAGTTGTGTCCTGGGAGAGAAGGCCTCTGGGTTTAGCTTTTTGTTGTCATTGGTCTTTGTACTTTTGCTTTTCTCTACTTTTTGGGTGGCTGCTTTTACTTGTATTGTGGCCTTTTAGCCATGTTTGCCATCTCTTTTTATAGAAAGGATGGTTTCTCTCTCTTCTGAATGCCTGTTCTTCAACTTTAAGGCTCATTTTTGCTTTCTTCATCTCACCCCAAGCCTGTTCTTTGGGACTGGTTGCCTGAGTCTTGAACTCCTTAGAACAGCAACTTTCTTCGAATCTAAGGACTGTCTCCCCTTGTCTCTTTTTTTATCTTTGGTTTTTCCCCTTTTCCTCTTGTGAAACTGTGTCTTTATCACTTTACTTTAAAACCTTCTCAACATTTTTCACTCTGGCTAATTTTCTACTGGGACATTTCCTAAATCCTAAGACTGAGGCCACTTCCACACAGGCCTAAAACCCAAGCTAAACCAACAAATGCCAGTTTCTCTTGAGTTGGAGGTCAAACAACGGATCCAACACCTCTCCCTATTTTGGTGAGGTGATGGTTAGATCCCCCTGGGTCAATCCCAAGGGGGTGTCCTGTCATGTCAAAATGATGCAACAGGGCCTTTCTAGCTGAGGCCTGCCTCCATTTGTAGGCCTCTAAGGTATGTTTTAGACTAAAACGGGGGCAGACAGGAGAAGGTGGCATTGCTACCCCCTCCCCCCATGCAATCAGAGCCAAGGCTCAGTCCCCACACACCCCATACCTGAAGTTATGCACCTTCAAATGTACTTTTTAAATTGGGAGTAAACCTGGATTTCCAGGTTTGGATGCCTCAAGTTAGCCGGTTTTCGAGCCTGCCTTTTAGGGCTGTGTAGCTGGTGCCTGAGTTCTATTGAGAGTTCTCTTATTATTACCATCTGGCTTTAGAAATGTTGGTCCTCATGAATCCTGGGAAACTAAGTCCAACTGAAATGATTAGGCACCAAGAGTCTTGTGTTGTTGAACCCCTTGAGGCACTACTGATCAGAAATGTCTTTTAAAAATATAGACATATTTGTGTTGGCTTAGAAATGTCCTCTACATTTTCCCCTTTTCCTAAGTATATTAATTTTATGCTTCAAACAATTTTAGAAACTTTAGAGGAGAACTGAGGTGAATGTCAGGAAAATATGTAAGAGTGAAATTAATAGTAGATGTAATGATATTATCTTGTGGATATTAGATGTATATTGTATTACAAATGTATTGATTTATCTATTATACAAAGGAGGTCCCGTCATCGCACGACTGCCACAGACAGAGAAACCATCCAACGCAGAGACACCAAATTTGGCAACAGAAATAGGCCTCAGGCAAGGTAGGTTTTAAGCAAAGAAACTTCCCCCCCCAAAACCTAGAAGGCCCCCAAAACAATGATACAATAAACTACATTTCCCAGCATCCTCTGCGACCGCCAGCAAAACCCATTGGCCAACATCAGTTACCATAGTAACGGTGGCCAAAGCCAGCCAAGGCTAGATTAGAATACTGAGTGAATTCAGTTTAATCAGTTGGAGTTTGAGGGTTAAACTGCCAAAGCCAAGATCTAGGAGGGAGACAAATAGGGCACCAGGGACACAGGCACCACTGACAAACACATACCCCCAGAATAACACAAAAGTAATATCTACACACAACACAATACGCACATAACACAACTTTGTGTCTACTGCTCAACCCATTTGTATGCCATTCCTTCCTTCCACACAGGCATAAGCTGACCCAAAAGACAAGCCATGCCTCCTAAAAAGAACAGCATCGGACGACACACTCGCAACGCTACATACATCACACAAAAAGGGCAGAACAAACGCCAGAACAGAAAGACACTGCACTACACTAGCTTTTGCCATCACCATAAACAAGGCTCAAGGACAAACACTACAAATCTGTGGCATAGACCTTGACACAGAATGCTTCTCCCAAGGAAAACTCTACGTAGCGTGCTCCAGAGTTGGGAAACCACTGAACCTCTACATCAACACAACAGATGGAAAGACAACAAACGTTGTATATCCACAAGCTCTGCAGAACGCCAGGAACATCACACACCGACAACTCCACAGGACTTCAACATCCCACTCACCAGAACAACCCACAACGACACAGCCATGAACCCACCAAGACCATAAATAACATAAATTCCAACCCTTACATACTCAGACTTTCTCACATCTCCTAAATAGGGCACAGCAACGCGTGCCGGGTACAGCTAGTTTTAACTAAAATTTAAAAAATAAAAAAGAAACTGTTATTTATTATTTTGTCATTGTCTGCATGGTACCTGTTTTAGTTGGTAGTATATTTTTTTTAAATTATCAATGGTAATCTTTGCTGTTTCTTGAAACACACATGCAAGTATGCAACATTATTAATCCCTGCCCGCCAATCCTGATCCCTTTAAAACTGTTCTGGGCCCCCTATCTGTTCTTTGGATGCCTACTGTAGTACCCAAAGATTTTGGTGTTTCCCCGCATTCTTTTTTTAAAAGAAATATAAATGACTGCTATATATAGTATTTGAATATTCTTGGGATTTAATTAACCAGTCGGTGCTGATAAGAAATTAAATAAAACTACAAAGGAACATGCAAAACCATCTAAATATTTCTTGCCTATAGCATTTTTGTATGATTCATAGGGTTGCCAGAAGTTGACGAGTAGCATGAAGGCACATACACAAGCCAATATCGAAATGGCTTCTAATGCCTCTGACTGAAATTGTTTATACTATTGATATGCCCTCCAATGCCTTGATATAATTTGTTTCATGTTGTTTTCAATTCATATGCTGCAAATGTAGTTTGTGTACTGCGACACAACCTTACCACATAAGTATTTTTCTTTGTGGTATTTTGCTGCAGTTGTATCCCTGTTTACTTTGATGTTTCCAGTGCAACATTTTTCACCAATAAGGTAAGTGACATTCACTGTTTTCACTGCAGGGAATTTAAAATAACTGTCCCATTTGTGGGTAACTTGAGGTCCTTTCTGGTCATGGCCTCTTGCCTGAAGGGGTAAACAGAGAACCTGATTTTCTTTCTGTGAATCCATTAGAAAAAGGGCTGGAACTCTCAAATAGATGAGTGTGCAACCAAAATTAGACATGAAAGGATTATTGAAGAATATTTAAAGAAGTATGATGGGGAAAATATTAAAGGTTCTTGAAAAAATGAGAAACTGTGGAGAAACCCTGGTGAGCACGATTCCTCTGAAGCCCCTTTTTAATTTTAATTTTTCCTAGTTTTCAAATGTAGCTTGAGCATCCATTATCCATAATTCTGAAGTCTAAAATGCTCCCAAATCCTAGATTGTCCACATGGATAGCTGAGCTGGTGGTATTTTTGATTCCTGACAGTTCAATGTACACAACTTTGTTTCATACACAAAATTATTAAAATTTTGTGTCTAAAATTATATTGAGGCTATGTCTATAAGGTATATATGAAACTTAAATTAACGTGTGTTTAGGCTTGGGTCTCGTCTCTATGATCTCTCATTGTGTTTGGCAAATACAGATATACCAAAAATCTGAAAAAACACTTCTGGTCACAAGCATTTTTTATAGTGCTCTTCAAAGTATAGTAATTCCCTGGATCAGTGCTGGTTACCAAACCTGTCTCTGATAAGTCGCCAAGATATAAAGAAACAATTACAGTCAAGGAATATAAATATGGTGCCAGTGTCTGATGCACGGGAAAAATCATTGATGGCCCCCCATATCAAAGAGTCTGAAAATCTTTTAATAGCCCAAGATTACTACTTTCATTTTTTTCAACTGAAACTCATTCTTTTCCTGCACCCGTCCCATGTAGATCAGCAATGATCTTCAGCTCCTTACCCCCTTTTCTAAGCATTGCGTGGCTAATGGGAGTGGGGGCAAGGAAAAGATGAGCTGTACAGTAAGTCTCTCTTTCTACAAGAACCTCTGAAAATCACACAGGCCATAAATACATACATGAAACTGAGGAGAAAATTGGATGGATTATCTGATTTCCCCTGTGGAAAGAAATCATTTGAAAAAAGCCCAAACTGATAGTTTGCAGTTAAAAATGACAATATTTTAGCCTTATATCCCCTATTAAGGAATACCCCCTCATAAACACAATCAGATTTGCTTCTGATTATATAGGTGCACCTGTTCTCTTTGTGCTCATAGTCTTCTTTACAAAAAGAGATGTTTTCTGGCAGAAGAAATCTTGCTGATCCCCCCCCCCCCCCCCCCCATTGACCCAATTAAGAATCTTGAAATTGCCAATGGCATTGCCATGTCATCTTTTCGTTCACTAAAGCATTTAGACTTAAGCACTTTGCAATAATAATCTCAAAACCCCAACAAAATTCTTCTACTCCTTCTAGTGTATTTTTCTCTTCTCTAAACCCCTAAATCCCTTCCCTGATCAATCTGGTGTATAATTGTTTCATTTAGCACAGCTCCTTGGTTTGGTTCCTTGCTTCCTGACTAATTATTTTGCAGTTGTTTACGTTGAGCTGCATTTGCCATCTGTTGGAGCAAACAATTAAATGATTCAAATCCTTTTAATTCTGGCTCCAACTTTTCTCTTTATTTGTTGTTCGTCAAATTTTAGCTTTTATCTAAAATACCAGAGTCTTAGTAATGCCAATCTGATTTAAATTCCTAATCTACAATCATCACTAAAATATAGGGATAATAGCTGCTTGTGAAATACAAGACTACATTTATGCTTGATGGGCAATCAATACATCTTGACAATTTAGACTTAGTAGAGATGATTTCACAGTGTCCACTCTGTGGCTGTCTATCTCCCTGAAAACATCATTAGCCAATGAAAGAAAAAAAAATAGCATGTGCCTCTCCTCCTCCTGAACCACACACAGCTCATATTTTAAAGAACAGTTGCTAAACAATTTAATTTTTTAAATAAGAACTTTCCAGCATTCATCCATTTCTGCATAAGCAAGACATGTAAAATTTGAGATATTTTTGAAGCTGCTTCAAATTATTTCCAATTTATGGTAACCCTAAGATTTATTTATTTATTATTTATTTGTCATGTTTCTATACTGCCCCTCTCAGCCCGAAGGTGACTCGGGACAGTTTACACAGGCAGTCTCTGCCCTCAATACAACACAAGCAACAAGGCAAAAAAAACCCCAAAACCATATAACAAATTAACAATTAAAAACATACAATTGCAGTCTCAGCGTCATGTTGATGATGTTATCATGGGGTTTCTGGGGCTGGGAGCGTGTGACCCAGTGGGTTTCCTTAGTGAGTGGGGCAATCAAACTTGGTCTCAAGAGCCATAGTCCAGCACTGAATTTGGATTGTCACTTTGGATTGGTTTTTTAAAAAGACTCTTCATCTTTACAGATAGACAGATATTGCATGGCCCATCTCTAAACCATACCCCCCCCCAACCCAGGTAAGATTATATTGATGAGAATCTTTAACAACTTTGTTTTCGTAAGAACATGCTCAAAATCATATTTCCCCCCATAAATGGGATGGAAATAATTTCAGATTTTCTTTTTAAGGAAAAGATTTGGTGTAGTGAACATGAAATCTAAAGCCATCCTTACAGAGAAATTGTGTGGAAGACATACTGAATCTTCAGGAATGTAGATGGGCTCTAAACATTGTTGTTAGGACTAAAATATGCAAGATTTTACATGGGAGATTTCTTTACAATAAGTATTGCTGAGCATAGTGGCACACCCTAAGAATAGCCTACAAAGATGAATTTGTACTATACATCCCAATACAGGGCAACTCTTTTAAATGATTGGAGCATGGCCACGTCGTCGGCATTCAAGCCAGTTCCGTTCAGCGATCGATAAAAAACAGGCAGTATTCGGAATGCCTTCTTAAGCGATGTCTGTGTTGAAAATACAGAAGGCTTTTTAAAACCGGAAAAAACCAAAAAAAACCCCAAAGATGAATTTAAAGCAGAAGGAAAGTTGCCCTGGACCCAAAACATGTAGAATTTCAAAAGCCAAAACCAGTCCCTGATTTAGGTCCAGATTCACATTGACAGCTGACTCAAACTTGCTGTAGTATGCTTGGATGTGAGTAGCCACATTGGTTATTGTTGCTGTGTCCAATCAAATAATTTCCAACTAAAGGCAACCCTAAGTGTAAGGACTCACCTGCCTTAAGCAGGGCCGAGGCCTGCTTAGAAGAGGTTTGGAAATCCTGTTTTGGTTGTGCTGGCATCCATTTTGGTGAGGTGGCTGCAGCCAGCAACCATTAAGGGAAGGGAAAGCCAGAGCAAGGGGGCGTGGCCTTGCAGGCTTGTGCCTAGTTACAGGGAAGAGGCTTTGATTGGTTAGAGTGTAGAGGGGGAGGAGTGGAGCTGACAGGAGAAAATCCTGTCAGAAAGTGTCAGTCTGGAGCAGGGCTGTGAAGAGGCTACATCTCCAGCCTCTGCTGTCTAGTGTCAGGCTGTAGATTTGACATCTAAGCCTGAGGCAGTCTTGAGCAGGGTTTCTGGGGGAGTAACACCAGAGCCTTAGCAATAGAGACTGACAGTCTGTCTTAAGCAACCACCACGTAGGAATAGGCTGGACTAGGGGGGGTCAAGACTCAGATCTGACAGCTCTTAGGGCCAGTAGAGATTCTAGTGGGGACGCTTTTGAAGAGTGCCAATTTAGAACTGTCTTGTGATAGTCAGTTGGGATACCTGGTCGTCTCTTGAGAGGGGGAGACAGGTGGAGGGCCTCTTAGACTGTGGGTGCTAGTAACCCAGTGTTAGCCAGACTCAGGGAACTATCTATGAGATTAGATGTTCCAGTATTAAGGGACAACGACCATCTAGTTTAATTATTAGATTGGAAGTTGGGAGACAAGCCTCAGTGCTGTCTAGGAAACTGAACATAACATCTTAAGAAGAAGCAATAGCCTCGTTAGTGAGAAACCTTTACGCTCCAGCACACATATTGATTTTGTAACCATCACGCTATCCTAATTCGATCATTTCTGTAACCATACGCCATCGTTGCCTCATAGAAGAACCATTATGCTCAGTACCTCATTGTTAGTCTTGTTGTTTGTTAATAAATCCTTTTTGTTTATTAACTTTAAAAATAAGCCTCCATCATCTTTCTGTCTCCTCATTTTAATTATTGGTGGGTGGGTTGTTGTGAAGGCGTCACTACAGACACCGTATTTAATTTTAAAGAAATCCTAATTACACATTAGGTTGGTGGCAGACTACCGGGAGTGTCAATTAGTAAATTTTTGGTGACTGAGGTCATCACACTAAGCAACTCTATTATGTTATTTTTGTGGCAAAAATTGAATTTACAGGGAGGGTTTGCCTTTGCCTTCTTTTGAGGATAGGAGACTTTGACTTGTGCAAGGTCAAACAATGGGCTTCCATGGCTAAGCAGGGATCCCAGTCCTAGTTTCCAGAACTGTAGACAAGGACAAAACCATTCCGAACCATTCCTGTGAAGAAAATCCTGTGATAGGTTTGTCTTAAAATCCCTACAGGTCAGAAATGATTTGCAGACACACAAGAAGAGCAAAAAGATCTCCCTCTGAAATAGGGACTTTTCTTAAGGAATAAAATGTCAAAGGTCTCATTTACTCAGAGGTAATCTCTAGGTGTCACATATCATAACTGGGTGATACTAAAATGCTTAGTAGGTACTAGGTAGAGCACTAAAAGTGTGCAGGTTCAGAGCCAATGGAAAACACATTTTCTCTTTGGATCATCATTGTCATATTCTTTCCATTCATGACCTATTTTCAGCGTTCTGTTCTCATGCCATGAATCAGATGTACATGTGAAGCCCACAACCAGGATACTAGGACAATATTCTTCTTACACTATAGTTTCCTAGCAACTAGTATTCTGAAGGGCACTATGTGTTTGCGTTGACAGTACATAGACATGGGAGCTAGTAGTTACTGAGTACCTAATTTTTCATGCTCTGTTATGACTCAGAATAAAATGCCTAACATTAATAGTAAATAGTGCTCATTGTCTTACAATAGATAGGAATAACAGTGCTTCTTTCATTAATCAGAATGGAAATATGCAGCAGGAGAGAAATATAGAATTTCTGCTACTTTATTATCAGGTATCTGATCCTCAGAGAAATTTACTTAGTCTAGGCAAAGGGAACTGCTTGAAGGCTTCGTTCAATAAGATAACCACTTGCTTTGTATTCCAGGCACAGCAGTTACATTTATTAGAACTTGAAATTCAACAAAGAAACTGTGTTCTGAAGAGTCAATCTTGGTGAGAACTGGATTCATCAGTGGGATAATGTGAGGAGAGGTTGGTTTTTCCTCCCATTTACTTTACATTTTAATGAAGGACATTTATATTTGTTATTTGAACCACTAACGAATATTAAGCAGTAGCCTGTTGCGAGTGACTGATTTCCATATTTATAGAACATCCACATGAAGGCAGTTAACAGGATTTAAATTAAGTTTAACAAGTAGTGGCTTTTCATGGAGCATATATAAATTTTCTTATGATAGACAGACTCCTGCCCCCTCCCCTCTTTTAAGAATCCCATTTTCTGTATTGACATTGTGAAGCTGAAAAGTGTCTGGCTGACCAATATTACTTATTCTACTAAAGAAAGTTAAAAGATAATTGAAGTGAATAGGAATGAAGTTGTACCTCACTCTTCTTTCACCTTTACCATTCCAGGTTTAAGGGACTTGCTTAGGTGGTTAAAGAAGCCATAGAAATGGAAATACGTTCTATACCATTATACTGCTGTTATTCTACTTTAACTGTCTTGGTGATATCTAATGGAATTCTGGAGTTTGGTTTGATCAGAGGCACTAGGGGAAGTCTCCGGGGGAGACTCCTGGATGACCCTGCCCAAACTGCAAATCCCAAGATCCTATAGGATGGAACCTTAAAATAGTTAAAATGAAATGATAGAACTGTAATTATGCATAATAATAATTTTAATTAATTACCCACCTCTACTTTTGGCTTGAGGTGAGCCACAACATAGTCATATGCATCTGTCAGATGTGGATCCCCGCAGCCTTGGGGAGCCCGCGGGACTCGCAATCTGATGTAGCCAAAACAAACGCTGGCTGAGCAGCGGTGGATGATGCAAGCCTGGGAGGGATTGCTGGCTCATGGGATGATGTAATCTCCTGGGGTTCTGCTGAGTCAGAGGGAAGTGATGTAACTCTCCTGGACATTGGTGATGGCTCATGAGATGATGTAATCTCCTGGGTTCTGCTGAGTCAGAGGGAAGTGATGCAACTTTCTTGGACATTGCTGGTGAAGGGAGGGGAGGGGGTTTAGTATATAAGTGAAGTGTGGGTGAAGGAAAGGTGCTTTGACTTTAAAAGTATTGATCCTTTAATAAAACTTGTTGGACCAACCAGAGGACTCTGTGTGATTCTTCAAGATATTGGAGCGACCTTACATGCATCTATAAGATCACATATTAAAACATAGATAAAATGCAATGATAAAAGCATGTATTAAACATACACATATTACAATACCTGAGGAAAAAGGTTAAAACACTATATACATTTGATTTAAAAGTCATAGTTAAAGCTGACAGGGTAGACCTGTCAAAAGAGATAGGTTTTCAGTAGTTGTGTTTTAAACTCTGACAGCTTATTTAGCTGTTGGAACTCTTTTGGCAGGTTATTCCAAAATTGTGGAGCATCTGATGAAAAGGGTCCCTGGCTGGTTGGAGTAGCTGCCCCCCCAAAGGACATAAGTGTTCTAGGCAGATTGTACAGGAGAAGGTAATCCTGTAGGTAACCTGGACCTAAACCACTTAGGGCTTTAAAGGTCAAACCAAACACTTTGTACTTTGCCTGGTAACTAATTGGCAACCAGTGCAGTGACTTTAGTATAAAGTTCATATGCTCACTCTTCTCTGCCTAGTCCGACTGCTCTGTTCTGAACTAATTAGAGTTTCCAAACTTGTTAGAGAGGTAGTCCAATGTAAAGCACATTGCAGAAGCCTGGCTTTGAGGTTACTAGTGTATGCACTACCATCTTTTGGACCCCCAATTCTATGAAGGGGTGCAGCTGGCATATCAGACAAAGCTGGGCGTAAGCATTCCTGACCAACGCATTTACCTGGGTTGATGTTTAGAGAGACAGAGCCAGGAGCACTACAGAGCTATGAACAGTCTTTCAGGGGGAGTGTAATCCCACCCAGAACTGGTAGATACACTTCTATCCCTAAGTTAGGACCCTTGATGGCCAGCACCTCTGTCTTCTCTAGATTCAATTTCAATTCGTTTTTCTTCATCCAGTCCATTACCTCCTCCAGCCATTCATTCAGATGAAATATGCAATATTTAGCTAAAGCTGTTTTTGAAGACATGGAGAAATATAGTTGGTGTCATCAGCATACTGATAACACCCACCCCATGCCTCCAGATGATCTCTTTCAGTGCTTTCATGTAAATATGAAAGAGCATTGGGGATATAATGCTCCCTTGTGGAATGCCATATGACAGCTTTTTTTTGAGGAGCAGCTCTCCGCAAGCACCAACACCTGAAACCTGCCTGAGAGGTATATCCGGAACCACTGCAGCTCAGTGTCCCCAATTCCCAACCCCCTGAGGCATTCTAAAAGGATATCATGGTTGATGGTTTTGAAAACTGCTGAGAGATCTAAAAGCATCAACAGGGACATACATCCCTTGTCAGTGTTAAGACAGAGATCATCGACTGACGTGACCATAGCAGTCTCAACTCCATATCCTGCTCTGAAGCCAATTTGAAATACGTGAGAACAGAACTGCCTTCTCAATCACCTAGCCCCAAAAAGGAAGGCTAGACACTGGTCTGTAGCCAGGGGATCCAGGCAGGGATTTTTCAGCAGTGGTCTTTTAAACAGAATGAGAAATTGGTGTTGCCACCTTATAGGAATAGAGATGTCCTCTATATTATGTCTTGTCATAAAAGTCTAGTTTTCTGCCATCTGCATTCTAGTCATCCTTTCCATTTCATTTCCTTGAGATCTCTGTATACCAGGCAGCCTGGTTAATAATGGGTTGGAGAGGACATTTGGGAGTATTCGTGTCAATGACCCTAGTTCGATTTTAATTCCACTTATCGACCAGGGTTTCAACAGGAACATTGGTGATGCCAGCCATAGAACCCTCATGGAATTTTAAATAATACATTAGCCTGTGATACGAGCCCTGATCAGAAAATGATCTGTGCATGACAACTTTGACATATTAGTCACCTCTGCCCACAGTTCCATATGCTCTGAGCTGAAAACCACACAAGGGTATGAACTGCTGAGTGTGTAGAATAGGCCCTTGTTTGACATGGATACCATAAACTCCCGAGCTGCACTGACAAACTGGCCTCCAGTGGTATGTTGAAGTCAGCCAGAACCAAAAGACTGGGTGACTACAATAACACCTCTGAGACCAATTCTTTGAGCTTGGACAGGGAGTCTATTATGAAGCGGGGGGTGGGGTGGGGGGTGGCACACTAACAGAATCCCCAGTCTATCTCTGGTTTTCAGAATCAGGCACACACATTCAAAGTGGTTCAGCTCTCTAGTAGGTAATCTGGTTAGGTTAAGATGGTCCATATAGACCACAGCTATCCCCTTGCCGCAGCAACCCACTTTCCCTCACCTGCTCACTAACACAGTTCCTGGCTGTCCAACCAAATAAAGAAAGAGTTTATCTGCATTTCCACTAGTTGAGAAGCAAGCAGCAGCAGCAGTAAGGCAGAGTGGAAAATGCCCCAGACCACTGGGTTTCTCCTCCAGCAACATAAAGAAACACTCTCAGGTCTTGTGAACTCAGCTTTCTATCGGCCCTCTCCTCAGAGATTGATGAGTCACACCTATCTAAAATGAGCCTGGGGCTGAAAGTCTACTCATGAGTAGGTCTAGAGCCAAACAACAAAAGAGCTAGATGGAAATGCGCTACTTCTGGCTCTTCTCCATCAGTGAACACAAGTCCCTCAGTCAATGAAAACCATATATATATATATACTAGCTGACCCGTGCACGCGTTGCTGTGCCATATTCTGTGGCTAACCTCTTCTACCCACATGGTGGGAAAGCAGAATCAAAGGACTCTTGACAGATGGCCGTTTTGCCTCTTGTTGATAACATTAAAAGACCTTTAGCAGTTTGCTCAGGATGAGTTGGGATTTGTATCTTCCTTTTGTTGTATGGTAGTCCTGTCCCACTGTATTCCCAGGCCTGGGACAACAAAGTGAATGTTTGTATGTATGTGGATATGTGCCAGCTTTCTGATTGGTTTCCACTGTGGGATTATTTGCATAACGCCTCTGATTGGCCTGCACCACCAACATTCCGACACTCTACACTGCGTGAGGGGGTGGCTCCCAGCCTCTACATTCTAACTGAAGGAGTATTTGCATAATGCCTCTAATTGGCCAGCACCACCAACAGTCCGACACTCTAAACTGCCAGAGGGGGTGGCTCCCAGCCTCTACATTCTAACTGAGGTTGTATTTGCATAATGCCTCTAATTGGCCAGCACCATCAGCATTCCGACACTCTAAACTGCCAGTGGGCGGTGGCATGGGGGATTATGGAAGTTGTAGTTCAATTGTTTTTTTGTATTTTTGGTCATGTTGTTTAATTTTAATTTTATTTTTTGGGTGGTAAACATACCTTGTGGGGTTTTGTGTGTATGTGGGCTGATTTGGTGTGTCTGCCTTGTGTGGTTTTGCTGTCTATAGGCTACTTAGGATGACAGCTCTCTTTATATATATATATATATATATATATATATATATATATATATAGGACTATAACATTATACCGTAATACAAAATATATAATTATAATATATTATTATTATTAGTATTATATTGTATTAAATTATAATAGTATCAATATTATATGTATATACAATATATTATATTATATGCACAGTGATGGAGGCAAGATGGAACTGCCTTCCCAGCCCTGCCCTTCACTCTGATCTATTAGTAGTAGTATTATATTGTATAGCATTATAACAGTATCAATATAATATGTATATACAATATATTATATTGAATGTTTGCCATGTATATGTACATTGTAATTCGCCCTGAGTCCCCTGTGGGGTGTGAAGGGCTTAAATATAAATACTGCAAATAAATAAATAAATATTTATTTATTTATGATAATGTAAATAATAGTATTATAAATGTAATAAATATAATCGTAATATAGATAATAATAGTATAGTAAATAGAATAGCAATATCAATAATATTACAATAAATATAATAGTAGTATAAATAATAAATATTTTTTATTTATGATAATGTAAATAATATTATTAAAAATATAATAAATATAATTTTATAGTATAATACTATAATAATAGTATAATAAGTATAATAGTGATATAAATATAATACAATAAATATAATAGTAGTATAATACATATAACAGTAATGTAAATAATAATATTATAATTTATGTAATAGTAATATAAATAATAATAGTATAATAAATATAATAGTAATATAAATAATATTACAATAAATATAATAGTAGTATAATAAATATAACAGTAATATAAATAATAGAGAAATATAAAAATAAATCTAATAGTCATAGAAATAATAGTAAGAGAAATATAATAAATATAATAGTCATATAAATAAAAGAATAAATATAATAGTAATATAAATAGTAATAGTATAATAAATGTAATGATAGTATAAATAATAGTATAATAAATATATAAATAGTAAGGGAAATATAATAAATATAACAGTAATATAAATAATAGTAAGAGAAGTATAATAAATATAATAGTAATATAAATAATATTACAATAAATGTAATAGTAGTATAATAAATATAACAGTAATGTAAATAATATTATAATTTTGTAATAGTAATATAAATAATAGTATAATAAATATAATAGTAATATAAATAATATTACAATAAATATAATAGTAGTATAATAAATATAATGATAATATAAATAATATAATTGATATTAGTAATATAAATAAAAGTATAATAAATGTAAGATTAATATACATAATAGTACAATAAATATAACAGTAATAGAAATAATAATGGTATAATAAATACAATAATAATATAAATCATAGCATAATAAATATAATATTTATATACCTAGTAGGAAGGGCCTTGGAGAAGGTTAATAACAAAGCTCTGCAGCACAGCTTTTCATTCTCTAGGGGTGGAGTCAACGGAGGGGCGGGGTCACTGGAACCAAGGGAGGGAGGGGCCGACGGAGGGGCGGGGCCAACGGAGGTAACTGAGAGGGCAGGGCCTATGGAATCAACAGAGGGGCGGAGCCAAGGGGGGAGGGCATGGCTTTCCTGAGGCCTGCCTTTCCCGGCTTGGGCCCAGCCTTTTCCTCCACCTTCGCCGGCTCCCAGGCCCGGGAAAAAGGAGGAGGAGAAGGAGAGCAGAAGCCAACGCCGCCTCCTTTGCCCCAGTGAGGATCCCACCTTGGCTGGGGAGAGGGGAAGGGAGGCGCCTTCCTGGGCCTGAGTCTTTACCTCAGGATCCTCGAGTGGGTGCCTGGGTGGGCCTGGCTTTCACCCTGCCTTCTTTCCTCCCTCTGTCTCTCTTTTTCTCCCTCCCCTCCCTCGCCGCCCCCAACGCTGTTCCTGTTCGGAGAGGCGGAGGGGCGGTGGAAGGAGGAGGCGGAGAAGGAGGGGCTGAGGAGGAGGAAGGGAGGCGCCTCCTCCTGGGCCTCGGTGCCGCGGGCCGCTTCCCGGCAGGCCTGGCGGGGCTGCGGGTGGGACGCCAGGGTCGGGAGTCGCTGCGGCGCTGCTGCTGGCGCCGCGGCTGCTGCTGCCGCGGCTGCTGCTATGGGCGGCGGGGAGGGCGAGTGGGCCGCGGCTGTGGCATCGGCGGCAGTGGGAGACACCACCCTGGGCAGCCGGAGATCAGGGAGGGGGGACTGAGAGCCGTTTTCGCGGGCTTTTGGGGTGGGTTTTTTGCCTGAGATCAGGGGGATTGAGAGCCATTTTCGCGGGCTTTTTGGGGTGGGTTTTTTTGCCTGAGATCAGGGGGGATTGAGAGCCATTTTCGGGCTTTTGGGGTGGGTTTTTTTGCCTGAGATCAGGGGGATTGAGAGCCATTTTCGCGGGCTTTTTGGGGTGGGTTTTTTTGCCTGAGAGGGGGATTGAGAGCCATTTTCGCTGGCTTTTGGGGTGGGTTTTTTGGCTGAGATCAGGGGGGTTGAGAGCCATTTTCGGGCTTTTGGGGTGGGTTTTTTTGCCTGAGATCAGGGGGATTGAGAGCCATTTTCGCGGGCTTTTGGGGTGGGTTTTTTTGCCTGAGATCAGGGGGGGGATTGAGGGCTTTTGGGGTGGGGTTTTTTGCCTGAGATCAGGGGGACTGGAGAGCCATTTTCGCGGGCTTTTTGGGGGGGGTTTTTTTGCCTGAGATCTGGGGGGGGATTGAGAGCCGTTTTGCGGGCTTTTGGGGTGGTTTTAAGAGCCGGCTGTGTGGTCTGTGGAATAGGGGTCTCTGCTCTGGTTGCCATGTGCGAACGTTCCAAACGCTCGTGCTGGCAGCGGAGAGGCGGGGTGGGATTTCCGTTGTTATTTTTAGGGGTGGTGTTTTAGGGTGTTGCGAGGTAGTTTGGTCCGGTTTTTGACTGTTGTCTGTACCTCGTGGTCAGGGCCAGTCAGTTGTTTAGTTTGGTGTTTCTGCGACTTATAGTTTCGTTGTTATATACATCTTTGCACGACCACGTCTCCTTTATATATATAGATTCAAGACAAAAAAGGAATTATCTGCATGCCATGCAAAAGCAGACACAAATGTACATAAGGCACAATGACACATGTGTACGACACTGAAAGGTTGCCAGCATGTGTTCATATAAATCAGATATCAAAGGGGTCAGTCAGGCCATCTACATGATTCATAAGTAATATATATTGATAAATTTCTAAAAGGGCATTTAATTTGCACTAAAGAGAAAAGCTTTAAAAAGGGAGTGGTCCAACTCCAATTTAGGTTTATATGATGAACAAAAATGATCAGGACAGTGCCATGGGGAGGGAGGTAACTGAGAATGTCTTATGGAAGGTCTTGCAGGATCATCTGAATTTCATCCTTTTCTAACATGACCCATTGATGATTTATCTTTCGCTCAATGTGGATTTGTGGCAGTTGCATTGTCTGTGCTTAGAGTCACTTTTCCCTTTGATCAAAATAGACTCAAACCAGCAGAGCTTGAGCAAAATGTTGTGTTTTGTGGCCTGATGAAAAAAGAACATCAATTTAAATGCTATATACCAATATAAACTGAATTAGAAAGTAGCATTATTTTCCTACTGAGAAGCATATAGGATTAGAAAATAGATAGCCCTTTCCATGTATGCTACAGTCCATATTCTTATTTTAGAATTAATGTAGTTTCACACCCTTTTAACTGTTGTGGCACCATGCAGGAAAGCAAAAGAAACAAAACCAAACAGTCATAATAAAATAATGAAAGGAATCCCCACATTTCCCCCTTTACTTTTGTGGCCTTCCTACAAAGATTGAAGTACATCAATGTAACATTAGTTCACCACTTGACCTGGCTATGAACTGAATTCAAACAGTCTACTTCTCCCACATACTCAACTGGAAGTTGATGTGAATTGATTTTGAGTCTGTTCCATTTATTTCCACATTTTTATTCTTCTACTTCTCCTAAAAATAAATATTGTTTTGAATGAATTTGCTAATGACTGTCATCCACTAATAACTGTCCTTCTGGTTCAGACCAAAGATCTATTTTCTAAATCAGTATCATGGTGTCAGATCTAAACATCATGCGCTCCTAACGATTCTCACAGATACGATATATAGTAGAGATAGATATTCACTGTGGTTTGCTCCCCAAGTGCTCCATAATCAGTAATACACAGCTATTCAATGCTGAAGTTCTTTTTTAGCTAAAATGACCAGTAGAAAACTTCCAATTATCTAATGCTTTTAAAGTGAGCTATATAAACTAATAATAAGCTTTATTTATACCCTGCCTCATCTTCCTAGGGACATAAACTACCAGTTGTCCTCACATTTTGTGATGTAATTAGCATAATTATTTACTGTATAGCAGATTAATTCTGTCAATAAATTGACCAGTAACCTTACTGGTTTTACAAAGCAAATGTACTTTATAAAATCACCCCAGATATGCCTGAGGGCTGATTTTCCCCAGCTTTCACTCCAGTCTGCTTTTGAACGACTTCCCAAAGCATCAATCCTGATAAATGTCCTTGAGCAATTCCACTGAATGCATATTTGCTTTCACTGGAAGATAATATCTATCACCATATTTGTTGACACAAAGCAATATATTCTCTAATATGTTCTGAAAGGTTAAGTGTGCAAGGGCCCCTTTTCAGGAGCAGTCCTCACTTGTACTTCCCAAGAAATGTTTTGTTTGCATGCAGGAATATCTGTCAACAGAATTGGGTAGGGAGCGTAGGCTACCCCTTTCAGAGACGCCCCTATGCATCTTCTTAAACCTGCTCTACCAGGAGATTCTTTAGAGTCTCTTTAGGAGATTCTTTAGAGTGAGTTGTGTGGGTGGTTGAAAGAAGTAGAAAAGGGGAAGAAAGGCCTAATCACATAGGCAGTTGCATGCCAGTGTAATGTTGGATGTAGGCCTAATGGTGCATTATACTATAGAATTAATGTAGTTTCACACCCTTTTAACTGTTGTGGCACCATGCTATGGAATCTTGGGAGTTGTAGTTTCTTTGCCAAAGAAGACCAAAAACCTTGTAAAACTACAACTTTCAGGATTCCATAGCATTGAGCCATGCCAGTTAAAGTGGTGGCAAACTGCATTAATTCTACAGTGTAGCTGCACCCTACGTCTTAACAATATTTCTACCTAGCTTGCAGTTTCTTGGATAATTGCTGTGTTTTATATTTTAGGAATTAGCCTTGCATTGGGTACCTTTCAGTCCTCTAGCAATGAGGCTGATGTTTATGAGAAGTTGTGTATTTTAACTAAATATGAATAATTTCACATTTCAATTATTTAAATTTTTTTGAGTAAGTGCCAGATGTCCTTGGTGATATATTAATGTTTAATGTGACAATTAGGACTGAAACTGCATTTTTTTTCTTTTTTTAAAAATCAGCTTGAGTGTGACCAGACACAGACACACACACACACACACAAAGTGACAGAACATGGTGATTCCTCCATTCCGTGTATGTATGTATCCTGGTTTGACCTTCAGAGAGGTAGCCATATTGCTGGAATTACTGATGATACTCACTCTATCATTTGGCTAGTTTCCATAGACAGCATATTGAACAGAGCTTGGAAAAAAATGATGGAAAACAAGCCTATAATCTTCTCACCAGTATGGCTGCCTAGCAGTGCCACCTAGAAAATTTGGGGAGCTGCACCTACATGGAATTACTTTTCCAGAGTGTGGTTTTAAGATGGTCAAAATGGACTGCTAAATTTCTGGGAGTCCAAGGATGGGGGCTATGGATCTGATGAACTGCCAGCCAGCCTCTCCTTTTGCATCCCATTATTCAAATACAGGGATCCATAAGGTTTGATGTATTACTGAAACTTTTGCCTTGACAACATTTGCCTCAACAATATTTGCCTCTCAACTTTCCACTAGGGATTGAGAGACTTTGCTCCAGGCAACAAAATGTAACAGGTAGTTTTACTGAGGCTATTTGCCAATTATCTGTCACCATTTAGTAAAACCTCTATTTGTCTTGTTTATATGCAGAATCCGCTATACCAAATCCACAAAAGCAGTTGTCAGTTAATTAATCTTCTACAATTATTCCAGCCGTTGAGGGGGTTATAATAGGATACATAATAAAAATAGAGGCAGTAAACCTTCTTTCTTTGCAGACTTGGCTTTCTGTGAGCAGCCATGATAAAGATTGTTTGATGGTCTTTGTATTAAAACAAAAATGCACAGGCATCAGAAACTGCAGGACAGCATCAAGTAATTACATTCTGTTCTCCAAATAATCCTCATCTGTGCAACTGTGTAAAATTTTCATCTGATATACATTAAAATCTTTCTTAGTTAACCATAGTATAGAAGAACACTTTGACAATAAGGACAAAAGAAATGTGTACAAAGACAATTTTATTTTTACACACAAAGTCATGATATTGTACAAGAACAGATACAGTTGTATATGAGTTAGGAAAAAGTCTCAAAACCAGAAACCAATTAAATTTCACCCTCAGTTCACATTATCTTCTACCCGCCACATAACTTTAACAATGTCTTTTTCGTAATATATTTAGTCTCAAAATCTTTATGTTCATCATTCTCCTGCTGGGAAAAAGGAAGTAAAATACAATAAAAATAAAAATACTCCAAGAATAATATAATCCTGGGGTAGACTTGTATTCCCAAGGGTTTTTTCCCCTCATTATGGATGTATCCACAATTCAGAGTTATCCCCTCACTATTTATGATTAGGTAAGAGACTTAATCTATCTACCTTAGCTGGTTAATCTGGAGCCAGTCCAGAGCAAAAATTCTGTGGGCAGGCCCTGGAGGCAATTACATGCACTGACCCCAATCTGCAGTGGTAGCAGTCAGAGTCCAGCAGGGTTGAAAACAAATCTGCGCTATTAGGCTGTTACTTTTCTGTCTGCGTCACTGTCAGCAGTCCCAGATGACTTTGGATGCTGTCATGGGCACCAACAAGAAAAGAAGTGCACCCCCCTCTCTTCCTTGGAACTGCCTGAGATGGCTCTGTGAGAGCAACAGCGGAAGCAAATGGGCATAATCCACCCCCTTTCCCTTTGCAAACCAGTCAAATAAGGACTCAGTCTTGCTGTTGACACTGCGCTGAAGCCATTGGTTGCTCTGAAGTTTTAGAAAAATCCTAAAGCATTCCCCCAACCTTTCTTAATATAGGACTAAACCAAATTATCCTAGCTTTTTTTGGAAGTGGAAGAATGGCATGCAGACAGCCATGGTGAATATGGGTTATTAGGCCCATGCAGATGAGCCCTAAATCAGAAGATGTTTATTTCTTGGGAGGAGAGCAATGACCTATCTCGATAAAATAGTGAAGAGTAGAGACATCACACTGGCAACGAAGATCCGCATAGTAAAAGCAATGATACTCCCTGTAGTAACCTACGGATGTGAGAGCTGGACTTTAGGAAAGGCTGAGCGAATTAACCTACTGATGTGAGAGCTGGACCTTAGGGAAGGCTGAGTGAAGAAAGATAGATGCTTTTGAACTGTGGTGTTGGGGAAAAGTTTTGAGAGTGCCTTGGACTGCAAGAAGATCCAACCAGTCCATACTTCAGGAAATAAAGCCTGACTGCTCATTGGAGGGAAGGATAGTAGAGGCAAAGATGAAATACTTTGGCTACATCATGAGAAGACAGGAAAGCTTAGAGAAGACAATTATGCCAGGAAAAATGGAAGGAAAGGGGAAGAGGGGCTGACCAAGGGCAAGATGGATGGATGGTGTCCTTGAAGTGACTGGTTTGACCCTGAAGGAGCTGGGGGAGTTAACAGCTGTCAGGAAACTCTGGCATGGACTGATCCATGAGGTCACAAAGAGTAGGAAGCAACTGAATGAATAAACAACAACAGATGAGCCCTTAGATGTCTATGTCAGAACAATTCTAGTGTTATCATTCAGGAAAGTGCAATAGAGAAGTCTGTGTACTCCACCCAACTACAAACCCCAAGATTCCATAAGATGGAGTCAGGGCAGTTTAACTGGTATCAAATTCCTACGGTTTTGTAGTGTGGATATGCCCTAAATGTAGTAAGATCATCAGTAAAAGCCAAACTTAGTGTATATGTGTTTCTCCTGGTGTCACTGATACATAGAAAAAATGCCCATAGCAGACTTAAGGTTGGTGAGATTAGAATGGAGCCATGGACAATATGAAGGGGGAGTCAATATTTTACATTGTTATTTCTGCTTCTGCTGCTATGTACCTTCAGGTTATTTCCACTTATGGAAAACCTATGGTGGTCTTTTCTTGCCAATATTTCTTCATAGGTCTTGGAGGTGACTACAGACAATGCTGGCTCTTCCGCTTAGAAATGGAGATGAGCACCACCCCCCAGAGACTTAATGTCAAGGGGAAAACTTTACCTTTACTAAGTATTAGCATTGCATCTGCATCTCTGGTTGAGTGACATTCAAGTAGGGAGAATGGGCTGTGTGGTGTTACTCCTCAGTTGGAAGGAATGCCTGCAAAGGCCTTGTCTTCAGTCTTAGGTATGCTTACAATATTACAATGAATTTACATCTGTGCTATCATAAAGAATGGAAATGTATGACTCTCTCACTGGAGTGGACTAGAAAGGGTGTAAGGGGATAAAATTACATCTGAGCTGTGGGCTTTGGTTTGGAGACCCCTGCTTTAAAGTATAAGGAAGATCACAATTTGCTTAATTTTACTGGGTTTTTAATTATTTTTATTATATTTTTCTATGCATACATTGGGAGAAAAGGCATTTCTATAGCACACCGATGCTTGGAGGTATCCATTTTGCTTTGCTGAGAAAAGATCTTATCACCTAGAGTGTTTTTTACCATAGCTATGCCTGCTCTATAATTGGCATGCTTTAAAAAATGAGCTCTCCTGTTAAAAAAATTCTCTGACTGACACCATCTCATACTTTAATTAAAGCAGAGGGACAATTTGCCATTCTAGACACATCCAAGCCAGGATTGTTTATAACCTCCATGCCATGATTCAATATTTCAGCAATAACAAAGGAAGATGCTGATAATCATTTGAAGGTTATGGGAAGTGCTCACCTAAAGAATGGCTTTTGAAAAAGAGTAAGGAGTAAATTGGGAACATGATGTTCTCTGTGAGTTTGATTTGAAACCTGTTCACCCATTTGTAAGAGATGTATCCAAGAGCGACTGCTTAACTGAGGAACAACTTTAAGGTAAAATTGACATTTTTGTTAATGTGTTTCTAGCATTCAATTTTGTCAAAGTTTTCCTGTTTGGAAATGTCTAAAGTTGGGTTGGGAATATTGTGGTCCCCCAGATAGCACTGGACCGCAATTCTCAGCAATTTTGTCCATTTTTCCAAAGATGTGGGATACTGAGAGTTGTCATACATACAAAACTTGTGCATTTTAACTGAACCTTGATCCATTTCTACTGGCCTGATACTGGTAGACACCCATATCCATTTTCACTTGCATCCCAAAAACAGGCATGCAGCTGGAAGGAGTTTTCAGACAACAGCCGAAAAACATGGCTAGATCCGTTCCATTGGTGGCAAATGGGAGGGGCTCCTGTCATTTTAGGCAATTGCATCATTTGTCCTTATAACCTTCTTTAAGACCTGGATTGAAAAGCATCAGAGCTAAGATACCACTCTTTCTGCGATCCTTTCTCTTTGGTCTGTAGATGAGACATGGGTTTAATGCTTTGTTAAAGTTGTTTCTGCTGTAGAGAAGCCAAGCACTATAGATGCTGCAGGCACGCATGCTCTCTCCCTGAACACAGCTGTCTATTAAGGCATTTCCAAGAGGCTTCCCACTTCCCATTGAGAAGGAAGAGCAATGACCTGGAGCTATCCTACCCTGGACTTCCTTTAAAAAGCTCTCTCTTTTCTCTTGATTTGCACTGCAGGCCCTGTGTGCCTTTTCCCCTTTCACCCCTTTCTGCTTTGGGTTTAATGCTTCCTTAAAGATGTTTCTACTTTTTGTTCTAGAGGAGATGTAATTAGGTGGTAGTAGTTTTTTGAGAGGGGGGCTTTTCTTTTTTGTTTTCTGGGAATAATAATAGTAGTAATAATAACAATAATGTTTTAGAAGTATTTTCTGAAGGACAGGAGGGGAGAAGAAAAAAAGCTAAAGGAGTGATTATCCAAGCCCCAAATACATGTGTGCACCCCACTCACCCGTTTTGCACATTCCCAACTCCCAGTAAATTCCACTAAAAAAGAAAAAAATCAAAAAATAAAGGAAAATCAAAAAGAGAGAGGCCAAGCTAGAAGCCAAGTCAAAAAATACAATGAAGCCAAAACGCAACTGTGGTGCTGAATATGGGAGGAAGAGCAGTGATCGGCTTCCTCGTGGTCCCGTTATGGATGGGAAACATGACTGGCTCCTTGCCATTATGACCACCTGGTAAGAGCCAAAGAAGCCTGTTTGGCTGAAGTAAAATGGCTAAAACAGATCCATGCACAAGCCCAATACTTACATATCATCTGGAGAACTACATTCTTAGTTTGGAGCAAACATAAGAAAATTGAAACCGCTTTGAAAGAGCCCCTTGTGCTGGAATCATAGATTGTAAATACAAACATGGCAAGAATGGTGTTCTGCATTTGGCCTCTTGGATTTGGAGTAAAGATTGACTGAGGCTCATCTGCAAAGGTCAACTTTAGAATATCTGGAAAGACCAGCTTAGAGGAGACCGGCCTGAAGATACCTCTGATTCCAAATGAAAGTTCCTACATAGAGAGCTAGGGTCAAATATACCTCTCACAAGTTGTGCATTCACTTGAATTAGAGCTGATGGTTAAGGAGGCATGCCCTTTATTTTTAGTGCAACAAGAAAAAAAACATTAGTGGCAAAAGAGTAAGCATGTCTTGCAGAGGTTTAAGGGCAAAATGCTCAATGTTTAGTTAGGGCATGTCTAGGTTAAAATACTCTTTCTCCCTGGTTGAGGAAAATTCTTGTTGCATGAAACCTTTTAACAAATTGGTAGACAATGTTTGTGTGCTCTTTAGGCTTGGTTGATCCAAAAAAATCATGGTTCTAAAATTAAATGGGGGGGGGGGGGTTATTTTGATTAGTAATAGAAATACTTACCAAAAAATTCCAAAAATTTCTTAATTGTGACGTAATTAATAACGAATTTCGCTATTACTTCTAAATTGGGCAAAGCAGGGAAACAGGACTGACTGACACTGTTAAAAGCATAGGCAAATCAAGGGGGAAATACACATATGCACCCCTGCCAGAGGAGAGGAGGAGGTGGGTTAACTCTTAACCCCCCTCCTCTTCTTCTGTGGCAGCGATGCGTGTGTATGCACGCATACACACAGCCCCTGCCAGAGGACAGGAGGAGGGGGGTTAACTTTAACCCCGCATCTTCCTCTCCCCTGGCAGCAATGCACGTTTTTCCCATCCAGGGAAGCAGGATCAGAGGAGCACCCTCCTCCTGCTTCCCTGGATGGGGAAAACCCGGTTTATTGGCAAAGGCAGGAGGGAGGAGGGGAAGCTTGCCTTCCTCCCTCCTGCCCTTGCCAATACTCTGGTTTATTGGCAAGGGCAGGAGGGAGGAGAGGAAGTGAATCGCTTCCCTCCTCACCTTGCCGTGTTCCTAGTCCTCATTGTGTACTATGTGCCACCTTGCCATATTCCTAGCCCTTATTGTGTACTATTTGCAACCTTGCCATGTTCCTAGTCCTCATTGTGTACTATTTGCAACCTTGCCGTGTTCCTAGTCCTCATTGTGTACTATTTGCAACCCTGCCGTCTTCCTAGTCCTCATTGTGTACTATTTGCCGCCTTGCCGTGTTCCTAGTCCTTATTGTGTACTATTTGCCACCTTGCCAATACTCTGGCCCTTGACAATACCCCTGCCAGAAGAGAGGAGGAGGGGGGTTAACTTTAACCCCATATCTTCCTCTCCCCTGGCAGCGATGCACATTTTTCCCATCCAGGGAAGCAGGAGCGGAGGAGCACCCTCCTCCTGCTTCCCTGGATGGGGAAAACCCAGTTTATTGGCAAAGGCAGGAGGGAGGAGGGGAAGCTTGCCCTCCCCCCTCCTGCCCTTGCCAATACTCCGGTTTATTGGCAAGGGCAGGAGGGAGGAGGGGAGCGATTCCCTCCCTCCAGGTGCTTTGGACTCCAACTCCCAGCATTCCTCACAGCCCCAGGCCCCTTCCTTTTCCCCCGAGCCACTGAATGGAGGGTAACTAGGCCTGGACCAACTTGGGCCTTCCGTCCCTCCCTCCAGGTTTTTTGGACTCCAACTTCCTGCATTCCTCACAGCCCCAGGCCCCTTCCTTCCATCCCCCCCCCCCCTGGGGCTGATTGGCTAAAGAGATGCAGGTGGTTTCATTATCCAATGAGAACATGCGTCTACTAAGGGTAAAGAAGCCATACGATCTAATTACAATAATTAGGAAAATAGGCGGGCCCCAAGTTCGGTAAGGAAATTATACTTCCTGGTTGGAGCTTGTGGTTCAAAAACAATTAAATTACCTTTTTATACGAATTTAATATGATTTCAAATAATTTTTAAACCGCAGAAACCAACCCTAGTGCTTTTCATTACTTGAAATTTCAGACTCCTGGACTGACTTTGAGTTGGCATGTTTTGTCTTTTCCCTTCATTGCTTTTGTACACCATGACTGCTTGCTTCTAGTGCTTGACTTTGGAACATCTGGAACATGCCTTTTTTAAATTTTTGGATAATCTTCTCAACTAAATGTATAGGCAGTCCCTGAATTACAAACATCCAACTTACAAATCACTCATAGTTAAGATTGGGAGTGAAACAACAGAAAGTTAGAGAAATCTATCCCTCAGAAGGTAAGCTTACTCCTGACAGATTTATCATGGGGA
This sequence comes from Anolis apletophallus, assembly GCA_030556195.1. Lineage (NCBI taxonomy): Eukaryota > Metazoa > Chordata > Lepidosauria > Squamata > Anolidae > Anolis > Anolis apletophallus. The sequence goes on from JARBWK010000001.1 coordinate 100,281,093, forward strand.
AAAGGTGTCTCAGCTGAAGCTTTATCACCAATCGTTTTTTTCCACAAGTTCAATTCTCTCAGGGACAGAAAGTGAGGTGAAATCTTCTGAACATGGGCACAGACAGGGTATTAACCGTTACCTATACTATCCAAAGTGTATGTGTGTGCGTGGCTGGAGTTACACTTAAAAGTTTACCTGTTCCTACTTAACCCACAAATTCGACTTAAGGACAAACCAATAGAACCTATCTTGTTTGTAACTTGGGGACTGCCTGTATATGAGCTGAACTATCCCAGTTCCCCTGTACTTGTCCTGCAATACTAGATTCTGCTTTCCCTGGTACTTCTGCTTCCTGACACAGGATATAGTATAACAATTTACTTAATATGCAAATTCAATGCCAAGATTTGTGGAGCTACAATATGACAACCCTATTTTAATGGGAGGCTGTGAAAAAGATAGACCTTATGAAAGTGGTCCATTATGATCCACAAGCATCATATAATGCCTCTAAAATTAATCAATCTTACACTCACTCTAACCATGCAACACCTCATCCCATTTTGGGGGCACTGTTATCCAGAACTCCATCAGCTTGAAATACATATCCAAAGAATATTCTGTAGGTGTCTCAAGAGCTTCTGGGACAATATTTTATTCTTCTACAAGTAGAACATCTCTCCCCACCAGAAAAGTACCTCTGACCCACTCTAACTCCTTAGGATGATTGGCACTGTTCTGTAGTTTAATTTAGGATATGCTGTCATTGACACAACTATATTTCATCAAACATGATATAGGTCAGTAAATATGTATGCTCAATCCTTTCTGAACATTTAGTATACATATAAAAACTTCAATAATAATTGAGCTGTAACTCCCCATTGGAGGAAAATTACTTTTTGTAGTGGGAAAATAAAAGTTCCTTTATAATAAGAGGAGACAGACAACTGTATTTATCTTCAGCTGAGTAACCTTGCAGAAGAATATCAATGACAGCACTAACCCATTGATCATTAAGAGCTCAGTCTTGCAGAATGCTGATTTTGCTCCGACTCTTCCCATTTTAATTATAGGGTGTGATTAGCCCCATTGATCTTAGCTGCTTCCTTGCATTCTTAAAGTTAAGCATGAATCTAAGAACCAGTTCAAGCATTCAGAAAAGCTACAATTTTAGAAGCATCAGCTACAAATCATTTTGAACATTGATATCACCTGTTTTTATATCCATGCACATTCTGAATGGCCTCTGGGGCACATGGGTTTTTTTTAGAACTACTTTTCTTTCATAAGACACTTGCATAGACCATAGGCCAGTGTTTCCCAACCTTTTTTGAGCCGTGGCACACTTTTAACATTAAAAAAAATCCGGGGGCACACCACCAACCAAAATGACACAAAATGACACTGGGAGCAGTTGCTGGGAGTGCCGAAGCCGGGGGAGGGGGAGGAGCCAGGCCACACCATGCCCCGCCCCTTCCCCCAGCTTCAGTTCTCCCACAGCTTCGCCAGCCTTGAGGGGGCAGTGCCAAGCCAGCATTGTGCTGGCTCTGCCACTGCTGGCTTGGCACTGCCCCCTCAAGGCTGGCAAAGCTGTGGCAGCGCTGAAGCCGGGGGAGGGGGCAGAGCCAGGCCACGCCATGCCCCTCCCCCTGGCTTCAGTTCTTCCACAGCACCCCTTCTTCTTTTTCTTCGCCGCCGCCCGGCCCTTCCTCCTCCTCTCCCAAGCAGCAGGAGTTCGGCAGGAGGAGGGGGGAAGGAAAGGGGGCAGAGAGCCTTTTTCGCGGCACACCTGATGATCGCTCATGGCATGCTAGTGTGCCACGGCACACTGGTTGAGAAACACTGCCATAGGCTATACTTGATCATAGCTATCTGCTATACATGACTAATCTTTCTAAATATATCATATCATCAAATGACAGAACATGGAGAATGTATCTTCCAACATTTTGCTTCGGCTGAGCATTCTTGTTTTTCTTATCAAATTTTAGTAGTGTTTGCCACACAACTGATACGTGCAGAAAGGACAGACCTGTTGGCCACAAAATACTGAGGAGAACAGGGTGCAAATTCCTACTCAGCAATGAAACCTCAGCCTTAGAGATAAGCAATTACCCTTTTTGAATAAATTTGGCCAAGAAAACTCTATGACAGTATTGTCATAAATTGAGATTGGTTTCAAGGCATCAAACATCAACAAAGTTTTGGCTGGGGTATCAATAAAATAATGTGTACCCTACCTTTTAGTCTTAAAAGCATAAGATCTTTTGGGTTGAGCATCAATTATCTGAAATGCCTTGGACCAGAAATGTTTGGGATTTCAGGGTTTTTTTCCTGGATTTTGGAATATTTTGATATACACAATGGCATATGTTTTTTAAAATGTTTTTAATGCTTTTTAATGACATTGATTATATGGTGTATTTTAAATTGTATTGTGGTGTTGCGGCTTGTAGTGCTGCAAATGTAAGCCGTGCTGAGTCCCCCTGCGGGGGTGAGAAGCTACAGGGTACAAATACCATAAATAAATAAATAGATATCTTGGAGGTGGGATAAAAGTCTAAACTTGAAATTCATTTAGTATTTTTTAAAAGTAATTTTAGGACAATAGTTTTAGCAATTTTGTACATTAGAAACATCTTGCGTACATTTAATAATCTGGAAACAAAGATGCCACAATCTCAGCCACAACAACAGAAATAGAAAATATCTACAGTAAAGAATGTCAGAATACATTATATATAAAACAGTTACAACTCAAACTGTTCATAAGAAAAAAGGGCCTCTAAGTAGATTCAGTTTACAAAACATTAGACTTACTTTTAAAGTGATACAATTGAAAATGCTTGACCCTCTAATACAGAAAACCATGTGGGAACTCTTCTACTATCTGCAAGACTGAGCTCTTTTATGAATAATGCATAAAAATCATTCTTTTTGATTGCATGGGCAGGTATTTTATTAAACTTACTAACGTCTCCCACCTTCATCTTTTTCCGAATGTACCTCTGATGAATATGTATCATTGTGCCACAAAGTGAATTTCATTTCCCTACCCAAATATTTCATTTACTCACATCAGTCCCCAGATTCTAAAAATCTATAGAGTGTGATAGCTAGCTCTGAATAGTTTTCCCAGTCTAGTATCCCACCAATCATAAAGTTATCCATGGCTTAAAATAATGGCTGTCAGAATTGCCCATTTCTAAATCCCAGTGACTTCAACATATAGTTGAATCCCTCTCAATGAAAATATTAATTTGAATCTGTTGCACATAAACTCACATCAGGTGGCAGGATAGACACTGAGAAATGAAAGAAAAAAATCTTTAAACAATCTTAGGAAAAGTGGTTCAAGATAATTTGTTCCATGAAGGAGAATATCAAAGAACTTCACAATTCTACTCATGCTAGAACTTTTGTTTCAAAAAGCCATGTTGTACCAACTCAGACTTCAGTCCCCCTCAATTTACCACCTAAAGCAACCTTGTCCACACTACTATGGGCAGCTGTAATTCTGGGGGACATTCCAATGTGGCAGCTTAGTGCCAATTTAAACATAGGGTGAAGTATAACAGGCCTGATAGGAAGAAGAGGAAGCAAGACTTAGGACTAGTCTACACTAGTAAAAAAATTTTCCCTGGACCCAGTTTGAATGGAAGGCTGGCTGTCTTCATGATGCACAGCTAATTCTAGTGAGAATTCTGTTGTTGTTGTTCATTTTTAAAACCAATTTTGTCCCACTAAGGGCAAAGTTGGGGAATTTTCTGGAGCTGGTAGGAAATGCTGGAATCCTCTGTGGCTTTGGGCTAGTCTGGACAACTAGATCAGGTCTGATTCAGCCTGATTCACTGGTCACCAGCATTATAACCTTCCCCTACACAGATGGCACAGGGAAAGAGGATGGATCATGGCTATGACACCACTGCTGCCACTCTTAGCTAGACATGAATCTTTATGCATGGGTGCCTCTGTTGACATCAGAATCAGATTTTGACACAATTGGAATGATGGCAGGTTGGCAATCCCCATCTTTTTTCTTGGCTTGGGGGGGTGGGGGAGGTAGTGTTTTGATATTGGCAGAGATACCTGCATGGCCACGTAATCTCCCCTCCTTCATCCCTCTCCTTCATGCTGGTCACATGAACTCCTCATTCTGATGTCAGCAGAGTTCCTGCTCTGTGGGCAGCTAAGATGGTGGCAGCAATGATTGTAATAACAGCACATGGTTATCATTCAGGAACATAAATATATTCTACAGAAATCCTTTAGAAATCATTTTTGCTTATGCAAAAGGTACATAACATATTACCATGACACTATGTGAGCAAAATACGCCAATAGATTGTCATGCATTTGAATTTTAGCATAACAAACATTGAAATTGTAACCATCTGACTTCTGACTTCTGTCAACAGGTAAGCATCTAGAAGTGATTTACTTAGTCTGAAATCTTTTCAGTAGTTACATGATTTCCAAATTTTGAAATTGTAGCATACTCATATTCATAATAACTGAGCTGGTAGGAATAGCAACATTATTTAAATATATTCCAGTAGTCATTTTTCAAGTTTATACTAAATTACTTGGGGGCAGGTCCTGATATGTAGCAGCTGTATTGCTGACTGATCTGAAAAACAAGCTAGTAGGAATGTAAACACTATGTGGATGTTTTTGCATCTCTGATGAAAAAAGATGTCTCCACACTTCAATCACTACAAGATGATCGGTAAGTAAAATTTTGCTGGTTTAAACTAGCAACTAAGGTCAGAAATGCATGTCCACACATGCTGTGCCAGGCTGCAAACCTGAAAGACAAGATTAATGCCCTAAGAGAACTTTTCCATGGTCAGTGTAAATGTTTTGCTCTCTCATGCCTAGTTCCAGTACTTCCCCCTTGCTTTGCAAGTCCAAAGGCATATGGGAAGTATTGAATGTCACAAAGAAAGAAGTATAGCTGCTTTCTTAGCATGGCTCCACTCCAGAAGGCAAGAGGGCTTTGAAAACCAAAAGAAACTGTAATTCATGTCAGTGGGAAAAATTCTGTAAAGAAGGGGAGGGGGAAGTATTGGAAAATACAATTTTACTAGGAAAAATATGAGAATGAATTTTGCACGTAGGGTTATGTTGACATATTGGTTTGAGAATTTTAAAAAGTGTTATCTGGACAAGGAAAAATAAATGAGGGCAATTACTGTATGCTTCAAAGCGTAAACTGTTCAGCACCTGGAGAGCTCCAAGGAGATATTTCTTTCCTCAAGCAGTGTCACTCACCTGCCCTGTTGTACTACTATTGAGATTTAAAGCCTTCTGCCCTAGCTGTGTGCTTTCACTTTTTGCTACACCAGATGGATATGTAGCAGTGTGAACTATATTGGCAAATCTCATAGCATTGTTATGCTTGTAATAAGTCAGCCTGGGATTCTCCAGTCATCTAATTTGTAACATAACAAAGAATTTCCAATTAAAAGTAGATTTAGAATGTATGTGGGGATGCAGACATAAAAGGCTTGTGAATTGTGTCAGGAAAGATTAGTGCATATGAGATTTACAACTGGAGGGATTGTTCTCCCCCTCCCTAGTTTTAATTCAAGAAGCATAATATTAAAAGAATGTTCTTGCTGAGGGAATTGCAGATGGATGTTTTTCTGTAGTTTATTGCAAGGGGCCCTCTATTTCTACAAATTAATAACCAGGCCATTTGCTTCTGTAGAGCAGGAAACATGCACATAATTATGAGGTGATGGCATTCAAGTAAGGACAATGTCCCTAGAATTAAGCAAAATGAACATAGTGTTGCAGTTAAACATCAAAAAATCAAGATGATGGCAACAAGATTGATTGATAACTGGCAAATACAGAGATAAAATGTGGAGGCAGTGACAGACTTCGTATCTCTAGGTGCAAAAATTATTGCAGATGCAGACTGAAGTCAGAAAACATTTACTTTTTGGGAAGAGAGCAATGACCAATCTTGATAAAATAGTTAAGAGTAGAGACATCACACTGGCAACAAAGATGCTCATAGTTTTAAAAAATGGTATTCCCATAGTAATCTATGAATGCAAAAGCTGGACAATAGGAAAGACTGAATGAAGGAAGATAGACGCTTTTGAACTGTGATGTTGGAGGAAAATTCTGAGAATGCCTTGGACCGCAAGATCAAACCAGTTCATACTGCAGGAAATAAAACCCGACTGCTCACTGGAGGGAAGGATATTAGAGGAAAAGATGAAGTACTTTGGCCACATAATGATAAGACAGAGATCTTGGAGAAGACAATGATGCTGGGGGGGAAAGGAAGAGGGGCCGACCAAGGGCAAGATGGATAGATGGTATCCTTGAAGTGACTGGCTTGACCTTGAAGGAGCTGGGGTGTCAACGGCTGATAGGGAACTCTGGCGTGGGCTGGTCCATGAAGTCACGAAGAGTCGAAGTGACTGAACAAATAAACAACCAAGTGGGGTTTAATAGCTAAGCAGGGATTTATACTCTGGTCTCCAATGTCCTAGGCCTGGTGATAGGGTGCTTAATGAGCAGTTCCTTTCTAGTTTTAACATTATATTTTAAGTTTTATTTTTCTGCAGCAGAAATAATTCTGTCCTTCACCTTCTCTTTTTGGGAAAAGACTATTAAAGACATTGCTTGATTATAGACGGAGTATCATACATGTGGTTCCTTCTATTCTGGGGCAATGTGAGTTTCAGGACACAACACTACATTATTGCTTTTTCATTTGTAGATGGATTCAGTGCTTAGCCTTGGTAGGTATTATTTGTCAAGATATTAAGGGATGTAGAACTATAGAATCAACAACCTGTAAGAGCCCACCGAGATGATCCAATCCAACCCCCTTTGATGCAGGAATACACAATCAAAGCACTCCCAACAGATAGCCATCCAGCCTCTGTTTAAAAATCTCCAGAGAGAAAATTCCAACATACTCCAAGACAGCATATTCCCTGCCAAAGAGCCTTTACCATTAGGAATTTTGTCCTCATGTTTAGGTGGAATCTTTCTTTTTGAATTGATTGGTCTGTGCTATAGTCTTTGGAGTAGCAAAAAAAGCAATCTTGCCTTCTCCTCAATGTGACATCCTTTCAAACACTTAAGCATGACTATCACGTTCCATCTCAACCTTATCAGACCCAGCTCCTTAAGCTACTCCTCATTGGGCTTGGCTTCCACTCCCATTTTGATCATCCTTGAGACCACTTCATCTTTTCAAATCCCTTAGCAGTCTCTGCTGATTCCAATGTTGTGAAAACATGGCTAAAGTACTTGGCAGGGATATATTTACCTGACCTTGGTTGAGACTATCAAGCATGAATGGCAGTGGTAGGTGATGGTAATATTTTATTATCATTGGAGTTCTGCTAGCATTTCTGGCCACATAGGAAGTGATGGACTGATGTCACCAAAAGATATGGAATTCAGTGTCATTGTTGCACAACTGACAAGCAATTCCCCATCTCCTGGGCATGGAAATGATTCCAGGTTATGATCAGATTCTTGATTTAGATACTCAGCTGAAATTCAAATGAAAAAAAGTAACAAGAATGAAGCAATAGGATTGGCATTTCTTTTGATTTTCAGGAAGGTTATGGAGTTCCAAGGTCATGGCCTTGAACTGCATCTGAATCCATTCCTTTCCTTATATGTTATTCCTATTCACTTAAGTTAAGGCAAGATCATTTTTCAGATTATTTTTTTCTGAATGTCTCCAACAGATTATAGTGAATGCCTTCTAAAACATTAAAGGCAACAAAACCATTCCTTGATATTTACCAATGACTTTGATGTTTAAATGTCATTTAAAATTATTGTTGTTATTGTTATTTATGAGTATTTATTACTCAATCACAGTAATAAAATGATATGGCATCTTATTACTTTCTGCAGGAAGTGTGCATTAAATTTAATATGGTGGGGTTAATTTGTTCCAAAACAATCCTCATTTTTCAGATAAATAATGTATCGTGATTTCTTCGTTGCTTTAAATTTCCCAACCTTCCCCTCCATTCAGCACCTTTTCCCTCTTCTGTATAAAGAAAAGTCTGTCAATATCTCTCTCTCTTTTTAAATCGGAGATGAGGGTTGCCATAGCAACAGCCATTGGGAATGGAGCAAACTGGTAATTCTTATTCTGGCGTCTGCAAAGTTGGAACCTGCTCAGAAAGAAAGATCAATCCATCTATGTACTTGCCTACCAACAGACTTCTGTTTTATCCACTACTGTGGTTTCTGGGTAGATTAGGTCAACTATCAAAATAGCCAAGGAGAAAGAATTTTCTTAATTTATTCCTAACCGTCATTATTCTGTTCTGGCTGAAATATGATACTTCAAATGTCTATTTTGTACCATTGTGTTAATGATGTGCCTTGTTTGTATCTGTATTACAATAGGGCTGCAGGAGTCAGTTCTCATTATTCTAAACAGACAGCCAATATTGGGCATTGCAAGAAATGCTGAGCTCATCCTTGCGGCCAGGAGAAAATACTCTGGTGCAAAGTGCATGCAAATCAGAATAGACCCCCGTGACCAGAATACGGAGGATAAAGGGACACTGGACTGAGCATTTAACTCAGTTGCAGAGCAGAGAGATGCAGAGCATCTGCCTTGAATGCAGAAAGCCTTAGGTTGAGTCCCCAGCATCTTCAGTTAAAAGGGCTGCAGGATGAGAGTTTGGGGCAAGATAGATGAATAATAAGATGGTGTAAGGCAACAATATGGGTAGATTTAATAGCTGAAGCTTTATTTCTATTCCATGACTTTCTATATCGGCACTGAGGTTATTTAACTGAGCCTTACTCCCAAATTGCATTTCCAGCCATGATCAGCCTGATGCTTCTTGAGGTTCACAAACAAGATAAGCTGGGAATCAACATGTTCTCATCCCCTTCTTCCCCAAACACACACCTGATATTGAGAGGTCAAAAAAGTACCACCTAAATACTGCAGATAGCTGCACTAAATTGTTTTGAAGGCTCCCAATTTTTCCCATTTTTGACACTTGTTATTTTTTTTTTAACCCAGAATCTCCATACCCTCAAATAAAATCCCCCCAGGTTGTTTTATGTGAATGAGAAGCCCCTCTTTAAACACCAAACTTGTTCCCCATGCCTGTTAAATAACACGTGGCACATTTTGAATAAGAATTTGAAAAATTAAGGCTTGGATTCTTGATCAGACATAGTCTGGAACTACACAACTTTAGTGGATATGTATTCATGATCCTTAAGCAGTCACAATCATGGCATTATTGCCATAGCTGTAACTGTCCTTGCAAACCGGCTTGACCAGTAGCCATACAAAGAGAAAAGGGTCTGTTCTGCTGGTGATCAAGAGACAGGTATAGGGTATTTCTACCCCTCTCCTGCCAGCTAGCTATCCAGCCAAATCATTGGATCTAAGGAAGACAACTGTTCTTTCTTTCTGGCATAGGTCTTGGAAATAAAAATGGCAGAGCTTCAGCCCCTGCACAGTTCTCTTCTTTTGCCATCTGGGGGCCCTTCCACACAGCCCTATATCCCAGAATATCAAGGCAGCAAATCCCATAATATCTGCTTTGAACTGGGTTGACTCTGCACTCAAATAATGTGGGATTTTCTGTCTTGATATTCTGGGATATAGGGCTATGTAGAAGGGCCCTCTGGCCCTTTCAACACTACCATATAAAGACCAGATTATCTGCTTTGAGCTGGATTATATGGCAGTGTAGACTCATATAATCCAATTCAAAGCATATAATGTGGATTATCTACTTTGATTATCTGAATTATATGGCAGTGTAGAAGGGGCCTAAGTGGCATGTTTGATCTTCTGGTTCTGAGAACATTGGGGTAAATCCAGAAAAAAGATTAATCACCCAAAGGCTGCTGGAAAGAAAATGAATCACAAACTAAGTGCATAAGTGACATTTAGTGGATGAAACCCGTTGTCCTTTCCAATCACTTACCAGAAATAAAGAACAGTTGTCCTCATTAGATCAACAGGCTGTCACAATACTCCCTAACTCTTTATGGAAAGGATGATCCAGTCTTCAGAGCTGCTTGTTCACTTCCTGCTGTATCATATTGCCAAACTAAATGCTGCTCTTAAAGGTGCATGTTCCTCACCATTTTGCTTAGTTTATGCCCTAGTCTGTGTACTTTTGTTTATGATTGTGTCTATCTTTATTATTTTATAAGCCTGGTTTTAATGTGTTCTATTTTATTGGTGATTTTTGGGCTTGTTCGCTTTATAAGCCACCCGAGTCCCCGTGGAGAGATGGTGGCAGGGTATAAAAATAAACGTACTTACTTACTTACTTACATGTGCAATCTTATTCCATGTGGTTAATACAGTTGCTCTGCTATTCCTGCCATCCTTGAACATGCCAGGTCATTACTTTTTTGCTTAGTGCTGCCTTTAGTTTTGAATGTGTGGAGTAGAGGAACAGTTTTCTACCATCGGCCAATTAGCCAAGCTTTGCAGTGGCTGACTTGTTGACCAAAACATGTCCTATTAAAATATGGAGTTTATCTCTCTCTTTTGTTTCAGGAGACACCCAGAGTTCCCTGATCACACCCACAGCCTGACAGCAAACAGAGGAGAAAAAGCCCTGGAGATTTGGTAACCTTCTCCATACATCTGCCTAATACCTTTTGGAAACCAGCTAAAGTAATTGTCTTTTTGTGACAGTAAATTCTAAACTTATGGGAAGCACCTTCTACTATATGTACTGAATTGATTGTTAGTTTCATTGCATGATTCTGAAGTCCAGTATATAAAAATATATTCCCATCACCCTTCAGTATATTGTTGCTGTTGTCTTATAACTGAGATAGATAACACAATATTCTGGAAGTGCCTATATCAAAGATTTATAAAGAGGGCTTTATTATTCTTTCTCTTTTGCTTTATCTAACGGTAATTTTTACTTTTTCTTTCCTGTTACAGGGATTGATATTTTTATTGATTCTCCTACTATCTTAATTTTACTTGTGGAATGGCTGATAAACAATATTTTTATATTGTCCTCCAGTAAACAGGGCAGATTACAATAAATAAGAAAAATAGCATGCCTAAAAATAAGAGTTTGACAAATAAAGTAGTAAGCAGCAGCAAGCTTGGTGGTGCCCACTGCAGATGGTAGGCAGAGGGCAGGGAAGCGAACAGTAAGAAGAACCAATGGAAAAATTGATAGAAGAGCATTATAACTCTCTCTGGCTAGATCTATACAGTTCAAACTGCATTATATGGGTCTACACTGAGTGCATAATAAAGCTCAAACTGCAGCATATGACAGTGTAGATTCAGCCTCCCTCTCTCTCAGTCACTCTTGTACACACATATTCTTACATACTGCAAAATGATTTGGTTTTTACAAAAATGAAATTTCTGAAACCTGTATATTAAGATAACACATGTATCTGTGTAGAGAAAAAACCTCCTTGACTATGTAAGTAATATAAGCTTGCCACCTTATTCTGGGTATAAAGCATTTTAATGTAAAACAGAGGAGATAAAGGAAAAGGCCTGAAGGAAAATGCTGTAACAGAGACAGCAAACCAAAATGAATACAGTGGAACTTCTACTTATGAGTGTCCCTACATACAAACTTCATTTTAACCCCCGAGCACCATTTTGATTTACAAGCTAGCACCACAGGGCATATCTCATGGCAGAAGAAGCACTAGCATGAGAATACAGGGATGTCTTTGCCTTCCTCCTCCTCTGGGCTCCTCTGGCACCCCCCTCCAAACCAGGTCTCTTCCCTGACCCTCCGCTCCTACATCAGCTCAGCTAATAAGAAAAGGGTTGGGGGCACAGGAGTCCTGCCAGGAGCAGCCGTTCCTCCCTCCCTTCTTCTCCTAAGAGCAGGTGAGGGCTCCAGGGCAAAGGCAGGGCTTCAGACAGGGCCCTTCCTGTCCGTTGTTTCCACTCCTGGACACCAGGTGCAAAAAGAACCCCCTACATGCATGTTTATTTTTTATTTATTTATTTACTACATTTCTATACCGCCATTCTCAGCCCGAGGGCGACTCATGGTCATTTACAAAGTGGCACAATTCGATGCCCAACAATATAAAAACAGATAAAACAATTAAACATAGTTAAAAATTTCAGTACATATAAAAACATAATAAAACCATAAATCCTCCGAAATTCATTACCAAATCATTGTCCAGTCGCGTTGGCCAGTCATTCTGAGATCAGAGTTATCAGCTACATGCACACCCATAACCCCCTTCTCTTTCTTTGGCAGAAGATAGTGTGACTGATTACATGTCTGATTGGCCAAGGCAATGTCATATGCTGCAGTTTGAGCTATGGGACCACTATCCTCTAGAGCTGTGCACAGAAGGTGCCTTGTCCACCCCACCCCCCGCCACTCCATTTGCCTCCCTCTCCCTTCTCACAAAGGTCCTGCTCTGAAGAGCCAGACTTTCCTTTCCTTGCAGTGGCAGGACTGATCTGTGTTCTGCGGACTGCCTTCCTCATTTCAGTGGGGAGGGTGAGCAGAGAGACACCAAGGCTGGTGGGAGGGGACCGGAAAGAACAAGGAGGGTCTGGAGATATCCATGGGGCTTCCTCCCTCCCTGCCACACAAACCTTGGGGGTTCTGGCCATGGCTTCTGCTCCCTTTAAGGGAACTCTGTTCAGAGTGGTTCAGCTTTGACCAAAAATGGCAAATGCATTTTTAAAAAAATAAAGAGAAAAAACCAGTGAAATTTTTGCTTATCTCTGATCACTGAAATCCTGACATTGCTGGGGCATCTTCATCTAGTTTCCTTCATCTAGTTAGGAATATGATAGAAGCTTCCTGAGTTATGGGTTTGCTTACCTTGTTCATCTGAGCACATTTAAAATACCCAATGATACTTCCAGCTTTAATGTGTGAATATCCATTTTGCAGCTGGTAAGGTTCTTGGGGGACTCCGTTCCACCATCATTCATCACTTGAATGTGTAAAAGTAAGAAACATGTGCAAAAATCTCTGGTAAAAGCTTGTTCAAAAATGCTATATTAATGGCAGTATATGTTAAGAGCACCAAGAAAATTGGTTTATTATACTGAAATCACAACAATGAAGCCATTAGCATTTTTATAAAAGGATATTTAAGAGCTAGATAATGTGTGTGCAAAATGATGGATAGGTTATGGCCAAATGAACCTCTTGATATGCAGCTTTTAGGACTATGATATTTCAGTACCCCTCTGTTATATATAATACTAGATAAATAGTAAGAAACAGAGAGCTGACAGGTGATCTATCAAATATCAGTTGAACAAGGTTAAAATGGCTTTTCTTTAGAAATATATCTGCTAAACAATGCTATTCTGCAACACTTGCTTTGCTGTTAAAATAAAGTGTACCTGAAGAATCATTTTACGTCTGACTATGTGTACAACATATATAACATACATCATCATTTTAAGACAGGCTGCATACACTAAGATAGAACAAAACAAAAATAAGATAATGTTCTTTGTATGCAGGATATTGTGTAATTTTGAGAGTGGATAGTCTTCCATGGGCAGTAAAAACCCCACTACATCTAAAGTAGCTCTTACATTGCAAATCAGGGAGTGAAGAATCAAAAATTAAAGAAAAATATTGGATGTTTAGGTCACTTACATATCATTCACTCATTGGTTACTAGGGCTGTGCAAAACTTCAGAGGTCTGTTTCATAATTTGAAGCTTTGTACGATTCATTAACTCAAATCTCTGGATTATTAATTGGTACAGGACGCCTCTGTAGCATTAAGAAGCAAAAGAAATTAAATACATAAGGACCTGAGAAACACAAAGGAAAATATTGACCTCATGGTATAGAAATCAAGTCAAATTAGCTCACATAACTACCACATTTACTCAATTATAATGCACACTTTTTTTGCCTAAATTGCTTAGATAAAATTGGGGTGTGCATTACATTGAATGGCACATTAGAATAATGCCTAAACCTGCCCCCACCGCCAGCATCCCTCTAAATCTGGATCCCCTCCCTCCCTCTTGCCAAATGCTCAGACTTCGTGCACTGTCACCACATCAAGCTCAAGTTCCTCCTCTTTGTCAGGGCAAAGGATTCTTCTAGGCAGCAACCTGCCAGACTTTGAAGCTGGAAAGCCATTAAGTTCTAATCAAGGTGTCCATTTGCAACATTCATACTTGTTTCAAGTAGACAAGAGTTCTTTCTCCCACTGTGGACATTCCACAGATATATAAACCTCACTTGCCTAGTTTCCAACAGACTCCTCAACCTCTGAGGTTGCCTGCCATAGATATGGGCAAAACATCAGAAGAGAATGCTTCTGGAACATGGCCATACAGCCCCGGAAAACTCACTGCAACCCAGTGACTCTAGCCATGAAAGCATTTGACAACACATTGAAATTATATTGCTGAAGAGGGAAAGGAAGGCTGCCTCACAACTTTCCAGGCTACTTTGTACAAACTCCCACTCTACCAATTATTTTATTTATTTATTTTGTACATTTGTATCCTGTCTTTCTCACCCCAGAGGGAACTCAGGGCGGGTTCACAAGCACTCGTTTTAGTGCTAATCACAAACATAAAATACAGTTTAAAACAATTCATTTTAAAATACATTATATTAATAAAAACTTTTGCTTAAAATCACGCCGGTTTAAAACCAATTAAGCTGGCTGGCCTCCTCTTTTATTTCTTCTCCCCTTTAAAAAATCCACTACCCTTTCCCTAAACTATCTCTCAACTCTGACACGCCAGTGAGCCCTCTGCCTCCCACCCAGCAAGTCAGATGTGCAAGATCCTACTGTCTGCCCTATGTGTTATGTAATCCGCACTGAGTCCCCTTCGGGGTGAGAAGAGCGGAATTAGGGTTGCCATTTTTTGATATAAGAAATAAGGGACATTTACGGGATTTTTCACAAAAATAAGGGACACTTCATTAAAAACTTGAAACTCAAACATTAGGTAGAAATAGTTTTATTAACAGAATAAGATAATGATTGAAACTCACAAAAGAAACTGACTTATACCCTCTTAACAGTACATGGTATGTTTCTGCATGCTTTGTCATGCAGAAAAAACATTATTAGAACTACCGTATTTTCTCCATCTGTATTTAGCACTTGACTTTGCTGACTTTAAAAGTGCACTGTCTAAACATTAAAATAAAATTTTATAAGACAGTACATCTTCATGATTATTATGTCGATAGTTAATGGTATAGTATAGTATGGGATACACAGCATTGTATAGTATTGGGATGCACAGCTAGGCCTATTTTAAGAGTAACTCTCAAGCAAGCAGAAACTATCTTTATCCAACATGATCCAACATTCCCCTTGGGTAACAGTTAGTCTACTGTACTTTGAAAAAGTCCTGTATCGCCTCTTCCTTCCAACGGGGACGCAGGATGCCCTGCGAGTTGGAATCCCCGGGTAGGCATTGCCGTGGAAACCACCGCGCGCACCTTCCTCTGGTCAACCCCACCCAGTCCTGTCCTGCTAGTCAAAAATAAGGGACAGGGCCTAAAAATAAGGGACACAAATTTTAGGGCCGAAATAAGGGACGTCCCTTAGAATAAGGGACATATGGGAACCCTAAGCGGAATATAAATAAAGTGTATTATTATTATTATTATTACTGCCTGCTTTCTCTTACAGGAACAGCACTTCACTTTACAATTATGGTTATTACTTAGAAGTCTTGTTGATATGAAAGTGATTTAGGTTAATCATCACATATGCTTAAATTGAAAACATTCTTTAAAATCAGTGGATTGTTCTGAAACTTGGTAGGCTTGCTGCTCTGTTCATGTTGTCTCATTGTGCCACAATTTGAGGGGATACCTCATGTAGTTCTTTAAAATAATTTTTAATTAAAGCAACTTTTTAAAAATCCTAAAAATCAGTAGATGAAGAAATCTTTCTGAAACTTAGCAGGATTTATGTCCTGCTTGTATTGTCTTATTTTACAGAAATTCAAGGGGATACCGCTTGTAGTTTTTTTTTTTAAAAAGTAAAACTTTTAAACATTCCTAAAAACTAGTGGATGACTGAAACATTCCGAAACTTGACAGGCTTAAAGTTGTAAATATAAGTGTGCTAAGTGTCATCCTAGTAGCCATAAAAATTAATGGAGAAAGAAGTCTTATCATTTTCCCTATTACTACTAATGGAACAAATCTGAATGAAACAATTACAAAGCTTCAGAGATTCAGATTACAAAATGAAATGAGACCCCTCCAAATCTTTATAAAATGAAGTGGGGGCATCTGAATCTCGGAAATGAATTGCAAATCAGATTTCAGCCACTTCGCACACCTCTACTGACTACACCTTATTTCACACAGCCAATTTATTGTCTTCAAGCCTATCATTTCCTTAAGTAGTTCAATTGTGTGTGCACAGAATATGCATTGTTGTCAGTGTTTCCAATTTGAAATCTAGTCCAAATTAAATTATTGGGATATCTATTTATAATAAGCCACATTGAGTTCAGTGGGATATATATTTGTACAGGATTTTGTCCTCATTGACTTTTTAGCATTGACTTTACTTGCAACCTTACAGCCACTAAAAGATCAGTGTATGTAACTCAGAACTGATTTTTCATCTTACATTGTTCTAGACAAGACTATTGAAAGGTGGGACAAATTTAAAGTGAGCAGTAGTGTATGTGATTATAATATCTACACTTATTGTCTTCTTTCTTCAAATTTAACCCAAGGCTGCATGGTTTAGTGGTTTGAGCATTAACTATGACTCCGGTGGAAGTTTACCATCGAGCCGTGTTGCAGGAATTAGAGATTCCTAGAAAGATCACTTTTATAGGAATGTGTAGGTCCTCCAACAGAATTCTATGGTCAACTTCCACTAGGAATTTACCACCAAGTTATCCTAGAGTATGTAGAACCTCTTAGAGACATGTTATCTCAGGTTAAAAAGTATGTTTTTATTTGCAGTTTTATTTGCAGTTTTTCCTGCAAAACGACACAACAACCCTTAAATTAAAATATATATATACTTCCCAGTTAATGTGGAGGTCTTACTGTACTTTAATAGCCATTGATCAACTGGCCCTGGGCAAGACCTTGGAAATTTCAGGCATTCCATTTCATCATAAGACAGGAAATCTCCAATATCATCATAATATCATAGATCTTTAGGTTTCCTCATATACTGAGCATTTAAAGAGAACTTCTTAGCTCATGTTACTGATGGGAAGAAATACTGCCTACCCACTGGAATAAGGGTTCCATTGCATATGAATAACGTAGTATTTACATAAAGAATTTTATTCTTATTTTAATAACATTGAAAGCAATAGCAGTAAAATCAATAATCTCTAAATACACTGAGTCCAATTGCATCATGAAAATAATTTGAAATCTGTAGTTATACAAGAAAACAGAGACAAATATTAACCATTTAAAATTATTTTCCAATGTCCTTTTAGACTGTTTTATTAGCATATCCCATTTTTCTTACAATATTAAATGCATAGCATATTCTTCTGTGCTTGATAGATTAGTCTATTAAAATAGTATTGGTTTTGTTCTAGCAGATGTGCCAAATGCAATTGCATTAATTCCTTAACATTATATAACTATGGAGTACTTTATCTAATTTTTGTAGCCATAAGTTTTGCAAATAAACTACAAACTTTTTTTTGCAATCCAGAGACACTGGTGTATTAATGAGTGAGCTCAAAAAGAGGAAAATTAGTTAAGGGTATTGGAAGGTGATTATTTTACACTGCCATGGCTACAATCTGCTAGGAATTTTACCTATTCAGGCCCCATTGAAAGGAATCAACTGGGCTCAATTCTTTCTCCCTCCCTCCCTCCCTCCCTCCCTCCCTCCCTCCCTCCCTCCCTCCCTCCCTCCCTCTCCCTTCTTCTCCCTCCCTCTAAAACATGTTTTATTGAATATTTCCAATTTTCACCCTACAAGAAATGGGGTGCAAGGGAAAGATGGAAAAAGAAAAAAGGATAAAGAAGGTCATGGTAATGGGGTTATTGTTAGTGAATTAAGTATTTACAATTATCTAATGTGCTGCAGAGGGAGAGGGAGGGCATCAGAGGGAGGGAGGAATATTGTACAAAATTAAAATTGATACATCTATTTCTTCAACTCAATTACAATTACATGTATTCCTCAAAATATTAAAAATTATATATATTCCCGATAACAAAGAGAGGAGAGACAATGCTCTATAACTTTAAGTCCGGTTTTCGTATCTTCTAGTATTGTCCTATGTTCTTCTTGTCTTCTATCCTAGCTCTTCACCATTAAAAATTTTGTTTATATTATTCTTATCAGATTGTTTATTTTAAATCTTTTATCTTAATTATTACCTAATGAATCTAACAGTTTAATTTCATCTGTTAGTTAGTGTTGTATAGGTATTTCACTATCATCCTCTCTTCCCTTTTTAAACATTACACAAAGTTTATATTTTCTATATAGACAATCCAAATGTAATTGAGAGGTACTACCAACACACCAATTATCTAAAGTCTCTTAAATGTAGGGTAACTGAACACACACACACACAGACAAGAGTTCTTTCTCCCATCCTGAACTTTCCACAGATATATAAACCCATTTTCCTAGTTTCCAACAGACCTCACAACCTCTGAGGATGCCTGCCATAGGTGCAGGCGAAACATCAGGAGATAATGCTTCTAGAACATGGCCATACAGCCTGAAAAACCTACAACAACCCAGATGGCCTTCTACTAAATAGCTATCAGAGAAGTAGGCTCCACCATGCGCCAAGGAACATATCTCACTGTCAAACAAGTATTATATCAGAAAGCCGAATGGTACCCAATCCAGATGTTCAGTCTGTCATAAAGTCTACAGACACTCCACAGCAAACTGTGGCCCTCTACCTGTTTGTTCCTTGAACTCTGTCATGTTGCCAGGGCTCTGTCTTATTCAGAGGCAGAGATGAATCAAACAAACACCCAGTTTGTGTTAAACAATTTAATTATAATAGCACTTACTTTCTGGCTGTTTTAATAATCCAAAATATAAAACATAAAGATAGTATTCAGCCACAGAATAAACAAAAACTGATAGCAAATGCTACACCACAGTCAAAGGGTCCAGTCCAGTGGTTAAACGCCGAGAGTTCAATAAACAAAGTCCAGGGATCAGGAGTCTAGACCGTAGTCAAAAGCCAGTCCAGAGGTTCAAGGTTCCAGGGTTCCAAGATTACAGGAGACAGGTCAGGTTACCGAAAATCCAACCAACCTGGGGGAAAACCAGCAGCATCCACCACCAAGATAAAACAATACTTTTCTCCCAAAGATCAGCCCCAAGGTTAGCTCCTTAAATTCAGTAACACCCAACTGCAACCTATCTCTTGCATGCCTCCACCCTTAATTGCTTTCACCCATTTATTTACTATATTTTTATACTGCCCCTCTCAGCCCGAAGGTGACTCAAGGCAGTGCACACATGGCAATGAATGCCCACAGATAAAATACATAACACTTAATAAAACAATCATATAAAAGCAAAAAATTCAGAGTTAAAAATATATAATACAAATCTCAGAATTAAATCCTGGATGAAAGCTGTTTTACCATTGATAGATCTGGCATTCAACAGCACCATCCTTAATCCAGAGGGACTGCCATCCTGGGAACCCACACTTACCTTGTCAGGAGGCCGATATGGAACTACTAGTATTCTATCATTGTCCCTAAGCAGAATTAAAGGTCTCCGTTTTCCGCATCTCCCCCTCCCCGTTATTACTTCTATTGGGGCCCCTTGAAGAATGGAACTCCCCCCTCCCTCATCATTTTCAATTCGCTCATTTCCTGTCCCAGGCTTAGCACTAAATGCATGATTTGATAGTATTTCGTCTAACAATAGTTTTCCCTCCCTTCAGTTCCCACCCCATCCCTGCAGATTCTGGACTGCTCCTGAACCTCCCTTACCCCACAAACTGTAATTAAAATTAATACAAGTAGGGGTTTGAGTAGAAACATGGGGGCAGAGTTCTCAAAAGAATCCATAAAGTGCATGAACTCTTACTTACAGACTACTCAAGCCTGTAGAACTAATACTTACATTAACCCTTCCATCACCAACCACCATCAACTGCAGAGCATTACATGACAAACTCCCAGAATTCCTGAATATTGAACAATTTGGCTAGGGCTTCTGGGAGTTGGAGGCCCAAACAGCTGGAGGACCACGGTTTGAGGATGCTTGCACCACAGTTTCCTGTAAACTTCTGAATATCACCTAACTTTGCAACTCATCATTTGGAAAAAATGTGATGAGATGCCCAATTGCCCATCCTTATACATTTTTCCTTCAGTTCAGTGATGGAGCCTTCCAGATCTCAGCAGATGACATTTAACATTTTATCTTGTGGATTTGGCCTGTCCTTTGTGTTTGATTTGTATTATGTTATTTTGCACAGTTTATTTTATTTTGTTATGTTATGTATTTTGTTGTGATGCAATTTTTCTGTTGTTTCGTTCTTAATTTTGTTGTATTATTTTTGGGCTTGGCCTTATGTTAGCCACCCCGAGTTCCCTTCAGGGAGATGGTGGTGTGGTATAAATAAAGATGATGATGATGATTATGGCATAGATCTAATTTAATTGCAGCAATACTTCATCCCTGAACTGTGGTGAAAGTGTTGTAAGAGGGAGCAAGGAGAAGTTTCCTGTGTTCTCATTGAGAAGAACAGGGGAAATCTGGGAGATCACGCTCCCCCTCCCTTGGGAATAGGTAAGGGGTGATGTGGTGCAACAGATTCCCTACACTCCCTGCTGGATTCCATATGATCCTGCTATCGCCCATTATTATATTAGTATATTAGGTAAATGTAAAGTTTGGAAACTAGTCTGCATCTATTGCAAAGTCTTTCAGGTTAAGTATGAGGTCCTTGTTTTTATTTTGTGCCTGTAAAATTACAGCACACAGAAAGAAATGAAGTGCAAAGTTGAATGCAAAGCCTCATTCCACACTTTAACAGCAGTCCTTTCACATGGTGCAATTATAAGTGGATTTCCCTCTTAGCCAAAGGCTAAAGAGGGAGAGGAGTTTGCCCCCTCCCACAGAAAAAGAGGAGGTTCTTAGAACCTCTCGGAGGCAGGGGGCAGGGCCTCCCATCAGGAAGGCCAGCCCCCTGAAGAGCTCAGTCTGAGCTCGGCCATCGGAGGAGACGGTCGGTCTCCTCCTCAGGTTAGCTTCGGGCCTGGGGGAGCGGGGCTTGGCGCCACCTCACCCCCCTCGTGCTCCCCCGCAGGGGCGCCCCAATTTCACCGGGAAGGCCGGAGGCGAGCTCCCGCTGCCCCCTCCGCCGGTTCACCCCTTGGGATTGGCGGGCGGGCCTTGCTGCCCTCCTCCGCCACGTTGTCTGACCCCTTGGGCCTGCTTCTTGGGCCTACGCCGCCGCACCGGGCCTTGCTGGCACGGGCGGCGGCGCAGAGCGCAGTGGCAGGGCGGGCGGCCTCCTGCCTGGGCGCGCTGCCGGGTTGGGCGGGGCCCCTCCGTTGGCGGCTGCCGCTGGCAGGGGCCGGCGTCCGGCCCTGGGCAGCAGTTTTGGCCCGTCTTTTTGGTACGGCGCCGGGCCCTGTGGCTGAGGCGGCTCGCCTCCCTGCAAGGGGAGCGCCCCCTCATGCTTTCCCGCTGCCGCGGGTTGCTGGGGCCGTTGATTGGCCCTCGGCGGCAGCGGGCTCAGTTGGGCGGCCTTTGCCGCCTCCAAACGGGATCCCCCTTTGTTGGGCGCCGCACGGGCTAGTTCGCCTCCAAGCATGGCTTGCTGGTGGCGGATGGCTTTGTATGCCAGGTCCCCTCCCTCCTGTTGGCCACACCACGAATGTGGTGCTGCTGACTAAGGAGCATTTGCCTAAGATCTCTCTGACCGGTAGGTCATGAGTTCGAGGCCTGCTGGGGTCGAGGTGGGCCCCTTGCTATTGCCGGGGGCCGCCATCTTGGCCGCATGGCGTCACCCTGCAGGGGTGAACAGCGGCCATTTTGGCAGGCTCAGATTGGACTCTGAGCGGCCATTTTGTTATATAGGGAGGAGTAAGGGGGGCACTAAGGGGACAAGGTTAGGATAATGAAATTGAATTAATTAATTGACATTGTTGACTAATTTAAAAGGTCTCAATTAATACCAATGCAATAATATATATGTATATAAATAATATATGTGGATAATGGGAAATGTTATTTATATTATACCAGGTTTTGAAAGTTAAATAATGAAATATTTCATGATATGTTGAATGAATTAATGATAATATTTACATGTAGATTAGACTGGTAGCATTAGGATAACCAGTTGATTTAGTGTTATATGTCCATTATGCCAATTAAAATGGTAATATATATAATAGTGGTATTGGGAATGATAATGATCATAGCTGGCGAGATTAAAATACGGACGGCATAGAATACACATATCGGTGTGCCTGTACTGTGAACGTTTATGTTCAGTCAGGTGCATGCACGGTCGGCTTGATGAAATTATACTAATAAGAACGATACATCTGATATTTTACGCAATGTACTTAGTATTTCACCTGGGTCATCGTTAATTTCAACTCGGGAGTGAGCTCATGGCACTTGTTCTAGCTCACTGTTGACCTGTGGTAGACAAAGTTAGCAATTGACTTAATACTTTCAAGCAATGCATTTTTCTCATGTCACCCGGGTCAATTTTTAATTTCCAAACTTGAGGAGTGAGCTACTAATACTTGGCAGCTTACTTTTGACCTATGGCAGACAGCGTTAGCACTTGGCTCAATAGTTTTAGCATGGTATTCAGCCTTTCACTTGGGTCAATTTAATTTTTAACTGGAGGAGCATGCTCTCGACCCTTGGTATAACTTATGGTTGACTTGTGGCTGACAATATTAGCACTTGAGTGATAATTGGGAAGCGGGACATTTACCATTTCACCCGGGTCATCTTAAATTCTCAGCTTGAGGAATAAATTTTTTGACCCTTGATAGCTGGCTGGTGGCCTATGTTTGACAGCATTAATAAGTAATTGCTGATTGCAGACAATGCATTTATCATTCCACTTGGGTCAGTTTAATCTTCAACTCAAGGTGTAAGCTCCTGACCCTTGGTATAGCTGCTGTTGACCTATGCCCGTCGGCACTAGCAACTGAGCTATTTTTCACCTGGGTCACTTAAAGGCCAACTTGGCGAGTGAGCTCCTGACTCTTGGTATGGCTCACGGTGACTTACATTGGTCCACCTATGCCCGTTGACAATAGTATTTGAGTTACTTTGCACCTGGGGCTTCTAAATTTCAATTGAAGAGTGACCTTTCGTCCCTTGGTGTGGCTTACTGTTGAACCAGTTGGTCATCAGCAGCAATTGAGTTATAATTTCAAACAATGTTTGTAGTCTTTCACCGGTCACGTTTAAACTTCAACTTGAGTGAGATTCCAACCTTGGTATAGCCCTGTCGACCTATGCCCGTCAGCACTAGCATTTGAGTTGTTTTATCACCTGGGTCAATTTAAATTTCAACTTGGCGATGAGCTCCCGACCCTCGATATGGCTTGCAGTTGACTTTTAATTGTCAACATTAGCAATTGAATGATAATTTCAAATAAGGTATTCAATTTTCACCTGGGTTATTTTAAATTCTGAATTGAGTGAGCTCCCGACCCTTTGCATAGTTTACTGTTGACCTATGTCCGTCAACACTAGTAACTGAGTTACTGTCTCACCTGGTGATTTTAAAATTCAACTTGAGGAGTGAGTTCCTGACAATTGGTACGGCTCACTATATACACGTTTGTCAACGTTAGCAATGAAGTTACTAATTTTAAACCAGGTGATTGTTCTTTCACCATTTCACCTGAGTGAGCTCCTGACCATGGGTGCAGATGACCATTGATCTACACTGGTCGGTGACCATTGGTGATTGGGTTATTGATTTAAGCAATGTATTTGGCCATCCCTGGGTCATTTGAATTTCAACTTGAATTTCGAATATCAACTTCGGTGCAAGCTTTTGTCGCTTGGTATGGCTTGCTGTTGACCTATGTTGTCAACTTTACCAGTGAGTTAACAATTTCAAGCAATGTAATTGTCATTTTACCTGGATCATTTTCAATTGGGACAAAAGGGAGGGTCCCGATCTCTGGTATAGCTTATTGCTGACCTATGTTCGACAGCTCTGGCTGTTGCGTTATGAGTTTTATCCAACGTATTTCTTATCTACCAGGCTGGAATTACGGTTGTCTCCAAAGGAGATACGCTCTCTCAGCCCTTATTCATGGCTAGAGAGTTAAGCGCTTAACCTTTTCTTAAAAGACCGTACCGTCAGGCCTACATAGGTGCATTCTTTCAGCCTTTTAAATGGCGGGAGAATATGGAGAGCGGTTTCCTTTTATATAAGGATGACTGGTTATTGCAGTCACACCCTCTCAGCCTTATAAATGGCTGCCGGGTTCGAGAGCCTTTTTCTTTAAAATTAAAAAGACTGGTTATGAAAGTACACCCTGTCAGCATCATAAATGGCTGGACAGTTTGAAAGCGCTTTTTCCTTAAAAAATACAAGAGTAATAGTTATTGAGTCACGCCTTCTCAGCCCTAAAAACGGCTGGAGGGTATATATAGATATATATATATATATATAAAGGGGTATTCTCTTTAGAATACAGGAAGATTGGTCGTTTCAGTTACACTCCCCCTTTTTGACCTTATTAAAGGCGGGGGATTTTATGAACTGCACTTTCATTGAAACATAGAAAGATTGATTGTCAAGTTCACCCTATTGGCATTATAAAGGCTTTGGGAATTTTAAAAGTGCCTTTTCTTTACACCACCCCAGCCTGATAAAGGGCTTGGGAGTTGAAAGGCGGGTTGCTTTAAAGCATAAGTCGATTAGTCATCGGTGTTACGCCCCCCCCCCCTCAGCCTTATGAATGGCTGGAGAGGTCAGAAAACATTTTTATTAAACACGAGGGTAGTTGTTTTAGGCACCCCCCCTTTTTTAGCCTTATAGAAGCCGCAAGAGGTGATTAGCGCTTTTTTCTTTAAACCATACAGTAGATTAGTTGTTCTGTTATACCATCTCAGCCTTATAAAGGGCTGGAGAGTTTGAAAAGGGCGTTTTATTCATTTATAAGACGATTACTATTGGAGGCTCACTTTCTTTGCCTTATAGCGGCTAGGGAATTACTAAAGCATGTCTTCTTTAAAAGATAAGACGTTGTTAGTTTGAGTTATACCCTCTCAGCCTTAAAACGGCCGCAGAGTTTGGAAAGCTCATTTTTCGTAAAACATAAAAGATTAATTTTTAAAATTATGCCCCATCAGCCTTAGGAAATGGCTGGGGAGATTAAATAAATAAATAAATAAAAAGGGGAATTTTTCCGAAAGGCAAAAAGGGCTGGTCAGTTGATTTACACATCTCTGTCCTGTAACCAGCGGAAGAAATTGAAAAGGCGTTTTCTTTAAAACACGAGATTACTCGTTTGGTCATAAACATCTCAGCCTTAACGTGGCTGGAGAGTTTGCAATTGCGTTTCCTTTAAAAAAAAAAAACAAAGAAGATTAGTTGTTGAATTACCCCTTCTCAGCCTGATCCGGCTGGAGAGTCGAATGGCATGTTTTCTTTGAACAGTGAAGGTTTACTGCTGGGTTGCATCCTCTCGGCCTTATAAATGGCCGGAGAGTTAAATGCACCTTGTTACATTATAAGATTAGTCAGTGAGTTCACCGTTCCAGCATTAGGGATATCCTCTCAGCCTTATATAAGGCTGGGGATTTTGAAAATCCGTGTTTCCATTAAAGCAGAAGAAGTTAATTATTTGAATTACGCCCTCTTAGCCTTACTGGGCTGGAGAGCTTGAAGAGCGGTTTTTTATAGAAGGAGGTTAGTAGTTCAAGTTACACCCGCACAGATTTATAAACGGCCGGGGATTTTGAAAGCGCGTTTTCTTTTAAACAGAAGATTCAGTCATTAGGGTTACAACATCTCAGCCTCTTACATGGCTGGAGAGTTTGAAAGTGTGTTTTCTTTTAAACAGAAGAAGATCAAGTGTTAGGGTTACACCCTCTCAGCCTTAAAAATGGCTGTGGAGTTGGGAAGTGAGTTTTCTTTAAAATATAAGAAGAATAGTATTTTAATACACCATTTCAGCCTTATAATAGACTGGAAAGTTGGACAAATTTATTTCAGCCATTGGCAGATGCGTCCAATGCATATAATGGATGCTCATATAGTTAGTTACTAGATATTGGGGGGTTAGTCCTATGCGGCTGACACTCAGGTACCACCTTCACTGTTTTATGTGATGTCCACTTGGCGGAAATGGGAGCTCAAGGGAGTCCCGACTGCCAGTGCTGACTTTGGCCCCCATTGGGGCTACCCAGTTTCGGAAATTGGCAGGCAGTGCCCGAGGTCACAATCCGTGGTCGGCCATCGACCCACAGCCCAGTTGAAGGGAAAGCGTGAGAATGGCTTAAAAAGGGCCATGTGGGTGAGTCGGGCCTGTCTGATGGTAGTGACCAGCCGTCAAGGGGTCCTATATTTCATTTTGGCCAACATTTGGGCCTGGACTCCATTGCCTTGGAATGGAGTGGCATACGTGGTCTGCAGCAAACTTGCATTCACGGTCCTTACCCCCTGTTGGTTTGAGGCTCTTAGCTGAGACTGGCGGAGTTGTCCACATCGGGGGGAACGGCTTTGGCTTGCGGACGGGCAAAGCGTCTTACAGGCCCGAGCAAACTCGTACTGGGTGGCTGGCATGGCCCTGCATACACATCGTCCGGTCCACCAATATGCCATCTTGTTGGTGGTTCGGTGTGTGGAGATGTGAGAGTCCTCATAAGTGGGGAACAAGGAAGGGGCCTTGCGCTCAGCAGTACGGGGGGTAGCACCTACCTCCTTTATCCAGGGCTCGTGACAATGCTTTGTTGCTGAGCGTTTGTATCGTAATATCGGAATTGGGCAACGTTCCGTTCGTCTAACATAGGATAGGGGGTGTTAGGACTCTCGGTGGGGGATGGGGACTAGGTGGACACCTGTCCCCATCGGTGGCGGAAAATAGCTAGGGAAAGCCCATTGTCGGTGTGCACCTAAGGCACCTCCTTCAGGGGTGAGGGACATTAAGTTAACATTCACCTCAAAGTTCAAGTTGAGGGGTTAACAAAGTGTAATGGCCCTGGAATGAAAGAGGCTGATCTCAAGATCTCGAGTACAGACCTCTCATTCATTTCCCTAAAAGGGGTTGCCCTGGTTGGATAATCAGGGAATCCAGGTGTTTCGCCCGAAATTGATATCGTTAGCCGAGGGGGCATGATACCCCGGCTAGAATACACCTTGATTCCTGACACCTTCTGAGTTAGACTTAAGGAAAATTAAATAGGTAACTTTAAATAAAAGTTGCTCAATTTGAACCCAATACTTTGTGTCTCGTCTCTTTTGTTCAGGGGGTTGGAGGGCAAGTGGATTTCCCTCTTAGCCAAAGGCTAAAGAGGGAGAGGAGTTTGCCCCCTCCCACAGAAAAAGAGGAGGTTCTTAGAACCTCTCGGAGGCAGGGGGCAGGGCCTCCCATCAGGAAGGCCAGCCCCCTGAAGAGCTCAGTCTGAGCTCGGCCATCGGAGGAGACGGTTGACCCACCACTCCCGCCCTTTAGCAGTAAAGAATTTTTGATCGCTCTTTAACTAAGAGGATCGGGTGAGGAATTTTCTCCCCTGCCACCTTAACTGTGGAGGGGAGTTTTTTGCCTACCCCTTTACGGTGTAGGGGCTAGCAAGGGGAGCGGTATGTATTAAATAGGCTTAGCGGAAAATAGCTAGGGAAAGCCCGTTGTCGGTGTGCACCTAAGGCACCTCCTTCAGGGGTGAGGGACATTAAGTTAACATTCACCTCAAAGTTCAAGTTGAGGGGTTAACAAAGTGTAATGGCCCTGGAATGAAAGAGGCTGATCTCAAGATCTCGAGTACAGACCTCTCATTCATTTCCCTAAAAGGGGTTGCCCTGGTTGGATAATCAGGGAATCCAGGTGTTTCGCCCGAAATTGATATCGTTAGCCGAGGGGGCATGATACCCCGGCTAGAATACACCTTGATTCCTGACACCTTCTGAGTTAGACTTAAGGAAATTAAATAGGTAACTTTAAATAAAAGTTGCTCAATTTGAACCCAATACTTTGTGTCTCGTCTCTTTTGTTCAGGGGTTGGAGGGCAATTACAATAATGTTGTGCAACTGTGAACATTTAATTAAAAACTTACTTAACAGCAGGCAGTTGTCAATGGTAAAAGAGAGATGTCTTATTGGAGTGTTGACAACTACAACAACAGAGCTGCACACAAAGGAGAAAGTGTGAAAATTCTCCTGGGGATGTTCAGGGAGAATAGCTTGTGATTCAGCCAATCCTGTAAAAGTATGTCAGGTTTGTTCCTCCACCTGCCCCCTGCCATTTTAGAGTCTCAAAAATCTGTTGGCAGTTTTGCTTTTCACTGTATGTTTATCAAACTATGCTCGCCTCAGTAGAAAGCATTTAGAACAAAGTAAATATCCTTTTCATTCCTATGACTTAGCTTCAATGTCCAGATACAAAACTGCAGGGATGTAGGCAGAACCAATATTCTTTTCTCACTTTCCTTCATAACTTCCTTCTTAATTTGTAAGGAGAGTGAAGATGAGCAGTGAAACTAAAGGAGATCAGCCTTCAGAAATCCAAACAGTTGGATCACTATGTTGGTAATTCTATTTGCTTGAATAATCAACTTGGATCCTTTTTAGGGGGAACATGATTTTTTTTAAAGGAGATGTGGGATGTTGATTCCTCTCACACACTCCAGTTTATTTTATAAACTGAAACTATAGGGGGAATAATCATGGGAGATATAAAAGGAGCTCTGACTTTACTGTGAAAGAACTATTGTTGTAGGGAGATGTCAATGAGAAATGCCCCGAGTCTCTTAGAAATATGGAGCTTTTAGTCCTTAATACTAAACCATTTATGCATTGTCTATTGATACAGGAAAGGAGATGCAGTTGTGTCATGAAGTGCCTTTATCTTTCAGCTTCAATTGTAGAGCACTTAAGATCAGTGCTATCTTTTGCCATTTAGCCATTTCGTATCCATTTTGCTAAATGATTTATTGAAAAGCTCCCCATAGTATTGAATATAAATGTCAGGTAAAGGTTAATTCAATAAACACAAAGTGATGTGACACATACTTTAGTGTGGCATGGGGATTATTAAAGTGTTTAATATAGGGAAGAAAATTGAATTAGTCATGATTTAGCATGTTAAATGTAGAGGTTGGTCTCAACTATTTCCTCATCACTGTGTTGGTTAAAAACAAATTGGCTTGGTGGATTTTCTTAGCTGATAGGAATTTCAACTACTTCTCTCTTTTTTCTCTTCCACCCAAAAAACTCATTCAGCCTTTTCCTCTTCTTCTCTAAAACATGAAGCAGTAGAAAGTTTTGCTTTCATGCAAGTGTTCCTTGGTTTCATGGCCTTGGCGCTTAGGAAATATATTTTGTCAACAATAAGAGCTCATGAAACAATGAAACAGCAGCAAAAGGGGAAGAAAGAAGCTGATACAAACTAACCAACAAGGCAAGGCATGTTTACATTTCAAACCATCATTGTCATAAGGAACCAAAGTATCTCTAAAATAGCTTGTCTTGATCTTCAAAGAAAGGGAATAAGACAATACTCCCTTATGACTACCATGAAAAATTGTGGGTCAAAATCCTACATTTCCACTCCCGGCTGATAATGGTGGGAATGCAGACAACACAAGAACAGATTGTACACTACATCATTCTGTGCCAAAGAAAGGTCCCATAGTGGCACACATTTTTCACTACATGTGAGTATATATACAACACAAATTTCTTTCCCATGTTTAGTATTTTTAATTTTCCTGAAAAGGCAAACATTTTACACAGCAAGATCGCTCTTCTTTTTTGTCTTCCATTTCCTTTTTATTTGCTGACTTCAAATTATTTACTGGCAAATTTAAGTGATTGAGCAAAGGTTTTTGCCTAGAATAACAAACCAGTTTCTTGAATACAGAGTCAATTTTCTCTTGGTTGCACTGTTTCTTAGTGACCTGTATAAATTACAGCATCTTTATGTGCTGCAACTGTTTCTAAGCTGCTGAACTGTATCTGAAAATGAGGCAATAATCATATAATATATTTGTTCATTTTTTTAAAAAGGACTGTTGTACATTTCCTGGCTTTGGAAAGCAATGTTCTGTGTAATATGCTGCAATATGAAGCCAATCTTTATAGCTCTGGAAATGAACTGTATATTGTGTTATAATTATTACTGTGGAATGGGAAGTGATAATTCTATAAATGTTTCTCCCAATGCTCAAAACAGTATATAGTTATGAAAGCACAGGAGGTTGAGCAAAGCCAGTTTTGATGTGAAAAACCTTTCATATTGTTTTAGAAAATAGACCCAAAACATGGAAAATCATAGAAAAGATGACAAATCTCTCATATTTCTATCCAGTTTAAGTGCTTTTGAAGGTTGCAATCCAGTTTATCATATTTGGTAATTAGGTTACAATGTTGTATAAGGAATTCTTTGGGACCTTTTTAATGTGGTTTGTTGTTGGAAGACCCTCAGATTTTCCACATGGTAGGGCTAAAAGTATCCTGGGCCATTTTACAGATATTGGGATCAACTCATGCCAGAAGCTGGATATACATTTTGAATATCTCCTATTATTATTATTATTATTATGAGTATTATGAGTATAATGATATACTTGTTTGCATCCTAATTGTTATCATCCCAACTTTTCCCCAAAAACCTGGCAGTTTACAAATTAATATGATTGCAATATAGTTAAAAGCATAAAAAGATCAACGTTAAAGTACAATTAAATTTTCACCAATATTAAAACAATTTATGATGAGGAATTAAAATCAGAATAATCCAAACAGCACAGTGTCCTTACAAGATCTTTCTTTTTTTAAACTTCAGTTCTATAAGCCTTTTGGAATAGAGAAGTATTTTCCTGGCGATGAAAGGACAACAAAGAGAGGGACATTTTAGTTTCCCTGGGAAGGAAGTTCAGCAGCCCAGGAGTAAATACTGAGCAATCCCTAGCACCACCCATTCTATCCCTGAAGGTGGTGGGGCTGGGGAAATTGCCTCTTTGGAGGATCTCAGGAATAGATTTATAGTACAATCCATCCCTTATATATAACTGCTTCTCCCCACAAACAAGTCTATATATGTTTCTGTACCCAGTGGTCTGACAGGTTATGAATCCAGCATGCTAGGCATATTTAGTAGATACTATTAATTCACTTTGTATCAAACTGGCCACCAGACAGAAGAAAAAAATTGATATTGTGAAAGTTGTACAACATGACTGAACGATGAATCCACATGTTCACATCTACATTATTCACATGATTTCCACAAAATGTAAGTCTTATCAAGTAACTTCAGACTAAAAAAAACCTTTGGTAGTCATTATGTTTTCAAATAAAACTTCTATAGAATCTCCACTTCTGCATTGAGTAACTGACTGTTCTGCTTCAATGAGCTCTTGTAACATTTTTATCTTGCTTAAGGCTAATCAGGGAAAGTGAATAAATCTTAGAAATTACTTTATAGGACATTTAGTGCCCATTTAACAGTGCTTTAAGGGGCTGGCAATGAAGTTAACGGCATTATGTGTTGCTTAAATGTTTGCAATTTAGAAATGATGCATTTATGGCAAGTTTTAAATTGACATCCAACAATAGCTCTATAAATTCACTGAACACAGTGCCATGCAGAAAAGATAAATACCACCCCCTGCCCAGTTGTTGCAAAGAGAGTTTCCTTCAGGATTCCTCCTCCAAAATCAAAAGTATTTTATTATCAAACCCCCAAGTGTATTGGTCTAAATGGCACTGCACACACAAAAGATCCACAACCCAGGTAAACCAAGGAATACATAGAGTAGTTGGGGGGTATTTTTGGGAAGGGGGGCAGATACATACAGTATAAGATATGAATGACAAATGCTGTGGCACAATGGGGTACATTATACTATGTAAAGTACAATGACAATGCTTTATTCAAGAGCAAACAGAATCCCACCCATCAGGAAGGGAAACCCTCCTAATAACCCCTCATTCCATTTCATTGTTATACACAGTCCCTCCTGAAATTGATTTTTCCCCCAGGAGGAAAGGGTTCTTGAAGTGAATTGTACAAGTCTGCATGTAATGGTTAGCCTTAACTAAATTCAGTTTTCAGGATGTCTGGTACTGCCTTGAGTGCCATTTGTTTCATGGTCCATACTACTACACTGCTCTGAACATGCCAGTCTTCATGATATGATTGGATGATACAGAGTGCTATCTTATTAGGAATATGGAAACCAGCAGGAAACATCTCAGACAGGGTTCCCAAGCTAGGTTACTGCCCTCCAAGGTCATTTATGGTCAATATTGTTGGGAACAATGAGAAAAGAGATTGAGTATTCACAAACACACTATATGGACTGTTACTAAAGAGATAGGTTGGTGGGGTAGAGGCACCAAGGAAAGCCCACATAAAAATGAGACTTTGTAAATGTTAAATCCAATAGACAAATCTGAAGCCATTTAGGCATCTATTTCACTCTTCAAATATGGTGTTCAGACAGAGGGGATGTTGGGACAGAATGGCAATTCCCTAGTTGGGAGAATGGAAGAGGTTTTGGTGGACTCTCTGTGTGAAAATGAAACTGTTTTGCAGGATGACAGGCAAGAGAAGAGATTAGATAGGGGAGCAAGGCTGCTTCTGCATGGGAAGAATTCCAGGTGCAAGTCAGGTGACGGGAAAAAGCGGCCAAAGGGCCGAAGTAATGATTTCATGCATTGCTGTCCTTATTAAGGGGAAAAACTGCTTTGGTTTTTTTAAGATCAAGCAACTTAGCAATTAGAGCATGGATCCCTTGGCTTGTTCTCACTTCAAGTCATGTCCTGGTCAAGTTTTGCTTTAAGTCTTGGGGATTTTACCATTTCCTCCAGAAATGTCTAGCATAGTGGTTGTCAACCTGTGGATCCCCAGATGTTTGGCTCTGAATTCTTAAACTCCCAGAATTCCTAACAGCTGGTAAACTGCCTGGGATTTCTGGGAGTTTCAGGCTAAAATACCTGGGGACCCACAATCTGAGAACCACTGTGGTAGAGGATCTAGACATTTCTAGAGAAAGCAACTCTCTAGAAATCTCTGTGTCCTTCTATGCAAATCTATGATCAGTTTCTAGCAGAAATTGACCATATAATTATTCTGGAAGACCTAGAAATCCCCAGAAAGCAATTCTCTCAGAAAGGAAAATAGCAATTTTCTTTATTCATTTTTTTCATTGTAATTGGACCTTCTCCCTAACCCTGAATATGAAGTCCTGACTGTACCATATCTTTATGGCAAAGACATGGAAGGAAATGAGTGTTTCTAGTTGTAAAATAATTACTGGTTTTGTTTAATTATATTGGCAATGCAGGAGCTAGCTAATGCAATAAGACTGAAAAAAAAAATCTGCACTTTTTACTTTTAAAAATAAATTGGGAGAAAACCCATTGGCCAAGAAAAAAAATGCTCTGACTCGGTATAAAGCAGGTTCTTTCATTCTTAATCTTAATCATCCACAGCTGCAGTTCTACTCCAACTTTTAGTCAAGTGGAAGTTTATCAGTAACAGCTTACAGCAGTTTCTGACTGCATCTAGTTTTACTAGTCCAAATCCAATAGTGTGTTGGTAGCACCATGCTGACATGCATGGCATCCATATTCTACTTTATTCTCCAAGTCAGCAGGGTTCCACTGCAGTTAATGGACCACAGTGTTAGTACTTACATTAGCCAATGAATGACAGATTCACTGTTCAATTTAGTTTTTGACATTATTAAACTAATCTATGTAACTGCTTTGAGCAACACATTACAAGATTAAAGCTTTGAGCAATAAAGAATATTACTAAGCATTGCATATTCGGAGTAGACTTGACAAGACCCTGCTCCGTTTGCCCGAGCCGCCCTCCGCATGCGAAGGAGGCTCAGGCAAACAGAGTAAATCTCGGGCCCGGCCTTCTCCCAAACCGCTGTTTGGGAGAAGGCAGGCCCCAAAAGGCGCCTGCTCTGTTTGCCCGAGCCGCCCTCCGCATACAAGAGGGCTCGGGCAAACGGAGTAAATCTCAGGCCCTGCCTTCTCCCAAACCGCTGTTTGGGAGAAGGCAGGCCCTGAAAGGCGCCTGCTCCATTTGCCCGAGCCGCCCTCTGCATGCGAAGGAGGCTCGGGCAAACGGAGTAAATCTCGGGCCCTGCTTTCTCCCAAACAGCGGTTTGGGAGAAAGCAGGGCCCGAGAGGCACCTGCTCCATTTGCCCGAGCTGCCCTCCGCATGCGAAGGAGGCTCGGGCAAACGGAGTAAATCTCGGGCCCTGCCTTCTCCCATACCGCTGTTTGGGAGAAGGCAGGCCCTGAAAGGCACCTGCTCCATTTGCCCGAGCCACCCTCCGCATGCGAAGGACGCTCGGGCAAACGGAGTAAATCTCGGGCCCTGCCTTCTCCCAAACCACTGTTTGGGAGAAGGCAGGCCCCCGAGAGGTACCTGCTCTGTTTGACTGAGCCGCCCTCCGCATGCAAGAGAGGCTCAGGCAAATGGAGTAAATCTTGGGCCCTGTCTCCTCCCAAACCACTGTTTGGGAGAAGGCAGGCCCCTAAAGGCGCCTGCTCAATTTGCCCGAGCCGCCCTCCGCATACAAGAGGGCTCGGGCAAGCGGAGTAAATCTCAGGCCCTGCCTTCTCCCAAACCGCTGTTTGGGAGAAGGCAGGCCCTGAAAGGCACCTGCTCCATTTGCCCGAGCCGCCCTCTGCATGCGAAGGAGGCTCGGGCAAGCGGGTAAATCTCGGGCCCTGCTTTCTCCCAAACCGCTGTTTGGGAGAAGGCAGGTCCCGAGAGGCACCTGCTCCGTTTGCCAGAGCTGCCCTCCGCATGCGAAGGAGGCTCAGGCAAACGGAGTAAATCTCGGGCCCTGCCTTCTCCCATACCGCTGTTTGGGAGAAGGCAGGCCCTGAAAGGCCCCTGCTCTATTTGCCCGAGCCGCCCTCCGCATGCGAAGGAAGCTCAGGCAAACGGAGTAAATCTCGGGCCCTGCCTTCTCCCAAACCACTATTTGGGAAAAGGCAGGCCCCAAGAGGTGCCTGCTCTGTTTGCCTGAGCCGCCCTCCGCATGCAAGAGAGGCTCAGGCAAATGCAGTAAATCTTGGGCCCTGTCTCCTCCCAAACCGCTGTTTGGGAGAAGGCAGGTCCCAAAAGGCGCCTGCTCCATTTGCCCGAGCCACCCTCCGCATGCGAAGGAGGCTCGGGCAAATGGAGCAAATCTCAGGGCCTGCCTTCTCCCAAACCACCTGCTCCGTTTCCTTGTGGGGAGCCTTTCTCCTGGATCGCGGCTCCACCAGGCCCGGCAGAGCCGCAAACTGGGAGAATGGCTCCCCGCAGGGCCCCACCCCTCCATCCTCCCCCTCCTCTTTGCTGCGGTTCCCTCCGGCTCCCTGTCAATTTTCCCCAAACTCCATCTGTGTTCATTTTTGGGCAACATTGTTTGAGTGCTCTCTGGATGTAGGTGAACTACAACTCCAAAACTCAAGGTCAGTTAACTATATGTATTATTGTGTTAACGCGTCATTGTGTGTCATTTTGGTTGGTGGTGTGCCCCAAGACTTTTAAAATGTTAAAAGTGTGCCTCGGCTGAAAAAAGGTTGGGATACACTGTCCTAGACTACTCAGTCAAATTAGATAGAGACTCCCTATTACTTCACTAGGATTCCTTTTCTGTGATGCTAATGAAAGGTTGCAGGTAGAGGCCTTACAGTGGCTTTAAATGAAAGGGTTATCGGAATGGTTTTCTGACAAAGCATTAATTTGGGGATGTCACACAGTCACACACACAGAGACAAGCACACATATTCTAGTGGTCAATCCAGCCCCAGAACTTCAGTGTAGCCCTATAACTTAAAACTATTTAAACCAACACAATCTAGAGAATTTAAATCCATTAAAAGATAAAGATAAAAAATAGAACAGTACACAGTACACTGTCAAAAGGCCATCACAGTCAGTTCCTTTTGGAAATCACACTTCCTTCTTCAAGAAGCCATTTCTAATCTCTAGAAGTAGACACTGAGAAGCTTCCTTGTTTCTCCCAAATGTGAATTGGTACAGAAGGACCTCTTCCAAAGATCTTAGAGCTTGAACATGGAGATATAGTCCTTCAAATAGGTTGCATCAGTGCTGTATCAGAGCAATGTATATTCAGATAATGCAGTTAAACTACATTGTATGAGTCTACACTGACCATAGATGTAGGGCTTTTGTAGGGCATCACAGCACTTTTAATTCTGCCTGGAAATGGATTGGCAGATAGAGGAGCTGTTGCAACTAATGGAATTAGGTGTTTGGCAAGCTATTCAGTGCCACTCTGCTTGCACATTACAAAAGATGTATAACCTGTTTTCTCTATGGACTGTGAACACAGCATTACACAGATCTTCAAGATGAAATGTTGCCCAAATATCTCTGATGATTTAGTGTGCTCACGCACACATTAAAGACTTTTCATTTTATCACTTGTTTTGCTTTCCCCAAAAGCATTTTGTCTACATAGCTAGGTCTTGGCATTAGACAGAGCCTTTTTCAAGAGCACTAATGACTAATATAAGAACAAAAACATAAGAACATAGGAAGAGCCATGCTGAATCGGACCTCAGCCCATCTAGTCCAGCATTCTGTATCACACAGTGGCCCACCAGTTGTACACGGGGATCTCGAGCAGAAGGGAGGGCAAAACCCTAACCTGCTCCCGACCCCCCACAACCAGTACCCAGGGAAATCCTGCCTACCTCAACCAACTCCGAGGTGGCACTTGAATGTCCTTTTCAGTAACTACCGATACACTTGGTATCCATGAATCTGTCTAATCCTGCCTTGAAGTTGTTCAGGCTGACAGCTGTCACAACCTCTTCTGGAAGTAAATTCCATAACCCAATGACCCTCTGGGTGAAGAAATAATTCCCTTTATTAGTCCTAATTTTCCTACCTTGGAGCTTCAGGGAGTGCCTTCTAGTCCTAGTGTTTTGTGACAAAGAAAATAATTTTTCTTTATGCACCTTTTCTATCCCATGCATGATTTTATACACTTCGATCAAGTCACCTCTTAGACGCCGTCTTTCAAGGCTGAAAAGACCAAGGCGTTGCAACCTGATTTCATAAGGGAGCCGCTCCATCCCTTGGATCATTCTTGATATCATTCCAAGACTGCAGCTTGGTTCTTTGAATTTCTTATGTATTACAGGTAAACAAATTTTTGGGAAGGTTTTTGTTTCCTCCACAATTTTTGGTGAACCAAATAGACTTTAACACATTGAACACAACTATTTATCATGTCTGTATCATGTGCAGTTTGCCAGAAAAAGGTGATACATCCTAAGCATTGCTTGCTATATGTCTATAGTGGCATATACTATGACAGGGCTGTCCAACTGCTGGCCCTGCGGGTGTTTTGGACTTCAACTCCCAGAAATCCTAGCCAGTTTACCAGCTGTTAGGATTTCTGGGATTTGAAGGCCAAAACACCTACAGGGCTGGCAGTTGGACAGCCCTGTACTATAACACTAATGATGTCATCAGGAAACAAAACTAAAAATGTTTTGCTGCAGATTTTCATCACTGTCCAAGGCTTTGTGGATGATAGTTCAACAGTAGTCACCCAACATAGATGGATTCAACTTGCCATTATACCAGTTCTCCATCTTGGCAATATCCTGATGAAATCTTTCACCATGTTCGTCACTCACAGCACCTAGGTTGTCTGGAAAGAAGTCCAAGTGGGAATGAAGAAAATGTATCTTCAGTGACATTTAATCTTCATTGATTTGTATGCTTGAAGGAGTCTTTCAACCTGTTGGAAGTAGTCTACTGCTTTATAGCTGCCTAGAGTGTTACAAAAAACATTCTTGAAGTCTGTCCACACAACATGTTCTGCCTCCTGTAGAAGACTATCAAAGTGGCTATCCTTCATCACATCTTAGATTTTTGGCCCAATGAAAACACCTCCTTTTATCTTTGCATCACTTATGATGAAAATATTTTCCACAAATAAACGTTTTACATTGCTTGCCCATTGCCTTAACAAAGTTTTTTTTAATTAACCTGAGTTTGATGTGTAAAGGTGGAAGAAATATCTTATTTGGATCAACCAATGGGTCATGTGTGACATTCTTCTGTCCTGGAACCAAGTCATTTCAGGGAAGCCATTCTTTTCTGATATAATGTGAATCTCTTGCTCAATTGTCCCACCCATAAAGGAAACTGCAATACTTTGTGTAACCAAGCTGCTGACCCAGTAGAATTGCAACTATCTTAAGATCACCACACACATTCTAGCTGTGTTTTGAGTATTGAAGGCAGGTCAGCAGAAGTTGCATGTTCTCATATGATTATTTCATATGAACAACATATCTGACACATATATAAGGGTAAATACTGCTTAAGATTCAGGAGTCAATAAACAATTACCACTCTTAGTTGTATCCAAAAGCACAAAACAATCCACTGATGTCACAACAAAAGGTCAGACTGTCAGTTTGGCTAAAATATTTTGTCAAATTTTCATCATGGTAGTGAAATTTTGAGATTTTCATACCAGATGACAAAAAATTCCATCCTTGTAGCCTTGATCAAAGCAGCTCTGCCTGACTCTTCGATAAAACCAAATCTCTGACTAGGTCATTCATCTCTGCCTGAGTTATTAAATGAGGATTGCTTGATGTTGATGGCACAAAGTCAGGATCAGCATCAGCTTCCATCTGCATCTGATTGTCATGATTGCCTACCTCTTCATCCTCTAGTGTCCATGCCTATGGCGGTTTTGGAATAGGAAGACTGTCA
Source organism: Anolis apletophallus (assembly GCA_030556195.1). Taxonomy (NCBI): domain Eukaryota; kingdom Metazoa; phylum Chordata; class Lepidosauria; order Squamata; family Anolidae; genus Anolis; species Anolis apletophallus. The sequence goes on from JARBWK010000001.1 coordinate 100,319,980, forward strand.
TCATGTGGCACTTTTCTCATTGCCAATGCATGGTTCGAGTACTCAATAAGCTTCCTTAAAAAAAAAGAATATCCCATCACATTTGTCATGCAGAAGTAACAATCAGTCACATGATATTTCTGGCCTCTCCATATCATTGGAATGACAAATAGCATAGATGGTTGCACACTTTTCAGCCAAGCTTGCATATTACTGGTGAAAGAGGAGCCCATTCTTCGTCCTGATCACCAATTTTGCACCCAAAGTATAACTTGTTTTTCTTTTTAATGTGTGCAGTAATTTTCTATTTCTGTGCTTTCAGAGTAAGCTCACCAGATCTGTAACAAAATGTGTCATGACTATTGCGACATTTGTGTGACATTTCAGAAAAATATATACCCACTGTCTTTAGACTCAACAGTTTTAGAGATATGAAATGCTGATTCACATAGATGTTGCACAGACTTTGCTGCTTCTAATTATATTGAGCTGTGTTGTGATGGAAACAAGTTAAAATCTTGCAGCCGTGGTTGGGCTTGCTCTGGTTGTGGCTGTCAAATATATGAGCAATCTAAAAAATCATGTAAGTTACTATCAAGCAAGAAAATGTTTCAAAATTTTGCAATACTTGTAAAACAAAATTGGCAAGTGATCCTGTGTAATTGATGATAGTAAGAGATCACCTATTGTAAATCTGGTCTAAAGCAGCCTGAGATCCAGCATGTATGTGCTGTTGTTCAGCCGGCCCAAGATCATATTTGCCACTTCTCTGTGTTGCCACCACTTCTATTCAACCACAAAGTTCAATCAGAATGCCTGGCTATCACGGTCACCTCAGCTGATGTCGGACTGGGGTAACTTTGTGACCTGCAAGAAGGAATGAATTAATGTCCTCTCTTTGCTGGTCACATGGATGCCTTGTTCTGACCTCAGCAGATGTGACTGGGGATGCCAAGCATTTCACCAGCTAAAAGTGGTGGTGACAAATGCATCGTGTTAAGAAGAAGGGTGATGGTGATGATGTCCATCTAAACAATGAATCAGGCTGAACCGGACTAATTCTGGGATTCTCTGGAGTAACTGGAGTGTCCCCTAAATTCGTCTAAAGCAGGGCAAAGTCAGAGTATAGCCAAACAAGCAAACAAAACCAGATTTTTTCATGAAGATTGCTAGCAGAGCATTCACAGTAAGTAAAGATTTTTTTACCCATATAGACAAGCCTAAGGAATTAGCAATTCATAGACAAAAAACAAAACACATATTGGATTTTGTGTTTCATTGCCTATACCATCCTAGGCTGCAACTGGATTATCCTGAGAGCATTCCAGATAAGGTGATTGGATGGAGTGCAGAAAAGAAACTTGTGTGCAGCAGCTTGACTACACTTGTTGCTCTCTGCCATTGGTGCTTCAATGATGGCAGTGCTAAAATGAGGGTGCTCTCGAGGAGGAATCAGGAAAATTTTGAGATTCATTGGACATTAATTCAAAGTTGGAGAGATGACATTTTTTCTGTGTTCCTCTTCACCCTACCCTCTCAGCACAAGATCAATCAGACATTATATTTATTGTGATTTCTTTCCTTCTCCCAACCCATTGAATTGTTCTGCTAGACATTTCTTTTTTATTGTATTTTAAAAACTTGTCTCATGGTTTGTATACTTTTAAATAGTGATATAAATGTTTGAAGTAATGCTAAAGGTACTCTTTTATGATATGGTATCATTTGTCAGGTGAGAAAATTGCAGCTGCTTAACAACCTTTGCCCTGTAATAATTCAGGGATCCATAGTCAAGATAGCCTCCTCCATCCCCACAGTATGCACTTATTTACCCTAAATAATGATTTTGACAGTTTTACAGCTGGGCCTAGGGAAGTGTCTGTCATTGTAGTGGTGCTGGTCCTCCAGGGTAGTATCTGGGAAGAGAGAGGCAAAAAACAGATTTATCAGTCAACAGTGACAGCTAGCCTGGGGCAGGAGGAAGGTGCTGAACTGAAGTCTATACTCTAAGCTTGTTTTCTGGCTTTGGTGATTTAGTTTAAGTAAACACACGATGAGAGAAATCTAGAAACCACACTCAGTCATCATTCTCCACATGAGAGAATGCAATTCTCCAGACAAGAGAATCCTCCTTTGCACATGAAAGATATCCACATGTTTAGGAAAACCAAGATTGTGGACTGAGTGGAGATCCTGTCTGTGGAAAGCAAGATCTTCAGATACTTATTTTCTATGTGAGGAGAGTTATAGTAGTGGCAAATAGGGTGAAAGGGCTTGCTCCCCACTTCATATGTTAAATGTAATTGTAGATTTCAAATGACAGAATAGGTGCTTGTCTTTCCCTTATCTAATTGTGTGTGGCTTCAAATCACCTGTTGACCTATGGCGACCTGATGAGTTTAATAAGTTTTTCTATTAGGGGAGAAACACACAGGTTTTTTGCCATTTCCTTCCTTGGAAATTTAGTTGCTGACATTCCTTGTCAGTAGTAATCGGGGCTGCTGTCTAATTGAATTAATAATTTATTTATTTATTTATTTATTGGGTTTCTATGCCGCCACTCCCGGGAGGCTCGGAGCGGCTCACATCGGCAAGATACAGAACAATTAAAAACAGATTAAAACACACCAAAATACTACACATATTCTAAAACAACAAGATTAAAAACAGCCTGATGTGCAGAGTACAAAGCACAACAAGTGTAAAAGTTACAGAATCGGCGGGCTATGCCTTGGTGGGACCTATAGGCCAAAGGCCTGTTGGAAGAGATAGGTCTTGCAAGCCCGCCTGAAGGGCAAGAGGTCTTGGATGGCACGATCTTTCGGCTGGGACGGCGTTCCACAACGTGGGCGTAATCACGAAGAACGCCCTCCTGCGGGTTGCCGTTAATTTGGCTGACTTCGCAGATGGGATGGCTAACAGGTTGGTACTTTCAGACCGAAGTGATCTCATAGGGCAATATGGGGAGAGACGGTCCCTCAGATACGCTGGCCCCAGGCCGTGCAAGGCCTTAAAGGTGAGTACCAACACTTTGAAGGTGATCCGGTGCTCAATTGGGAGCCAGTGCAGATCCTGCAAGGTAGGTGTTATGTGACAACCTGCTGGCGTACCAGACAGGAGTGCGTTACAGTAGTCAAGTCTCGAGATGACCGTGGCTTGGATCACCGTGGCCAGGTCGTTCCGGGATAGATAGGGGGCCAGCCGCCTTGCCTGTCTGAGATGGAAAAAAGCAGATTTGCTCCATGGTCAGTTGGGAGTCCAAGTGAACTCCCAAGCTCTTTACAGAAGGCGATGGGCATAACGCCACACCGCCCAGGGTCGGAAGCTGGACATCCCCATCACCCGGACGACCCAACCACAAGATCTCCGTCTTCGCTGGATTCACCCTCAACCTACTGGCTCGCAGCCATCCAGTAACGGCTTCAAGGCAATGTTGGAAATTATCGGGGACGGATCCAGGCCTGCCCTCCATCCTCAGAATGAGCTGAGTGTCATCAGCATACTGATGGCACTCAAGCCCAAAACTCCGCACCAGCTGTGCAAGCGGCTGCATGTAGATGTTAAATAACAGAGGGGAGAGAATGGTCCCCTGAGGGACTCCACAAACTAATGGGGAGCCCCCGGAGACCACCTCACCCCTCCTCACTCGCTGAGACCGATGGTGGAGGAAGGAGGTCAGCCATTTTAGGGCTGTCCCCCTCACTCCAGCCATGGCCAGGCAGTGGATCAAGAGATTGTGGTCGACCGTGTCAAACTCTGCCGCGAGGTCCAATAACACGTGCCGCGCAGACCCGCCTTGGTCGAGCTGGCAGTGGAGTTGGTCTGTGATGGAGACCAGGACCGTCTCCATCCCGTGCCCCGAATGGAAGCCGGACTGGAAGGGGTCTAGCCATGTTGCATCATCTAAGAAGGACTGCAACTGCTCCATTGCTGCCCTCTCAACTACCTTTCCCAGGTACGAAATATTCGACACTGGTCGGTAGTTGGAGGGAACCGCGGGGTCTAATGTCGGTTTTTTCAGCAGTGGAGCTACCACCACCTCTTTTAAGCTCTCTGGAAACACTCCTTGCTTAAGGGAGGTATTTATGATGCTCAATAGAGGCCCACGTAACCCCTCCAGGCAAGATCTAACAAGCCAGGAGGGGCACGGGTCGAGGGAGCAGGTGGTAGGCCTGGTTGCAGCCACAATCTTATCAACAGCATCTGCGTCCAGTGGCCGAAACCGGTCGAGGGTGGGCCCAGCAGAGGGCCACGGGGTCTCAAGCTCCCTTACTGTATCAACCGTTGCAGGGAGGTCCCGACAGAGGCTCAGTATCTTGTCTGCGAAGAAACTCTGGAAAGCACTGGCAGTGAGGGTCTGATTGTCGTTTTTTGGGACGGTAGGAACCATCGTCAGAGACCGAATTACTTTAAACAATTGTGCCGGGCGTGAGTTGGCAGACGCTATCAAGGCGGCGTAGTGGGTGTTTTTTGCCACCTTGACAGCATGCTCATAAGCTTTTTTAAATAGCTTATAGGCTGATAATGAGGCTCCGTCACGGAATTCCCTCCACACGTTCTCCAGCTGTCTCCTTTCCCACTTCATCGACCTGAGATCTTCAGTGTACCAGGGAGATCGATGCTTACGGGGTCGGAGAGGATGCCTAGGGGCAACCTCGTAGAGAGCTTTGGATAGTAAGGTGTTCCAGGATTGAACTTGCTCATCGACAGAGACGCTGATAGACTCCAGATCCCTCAGAGCATTCAGGAACCTTTCGGGTTCCATAAGTCTCTTTGGGCGAACCAAAATCTGTTCGGCGCCCTTGCATGGGGGGCGGCGGTTGCTCTACCCGGATCCTCAGAGCACAGTGGTCCGACCATGGAACCTCTATTATGGAGGCTAGGTCCACTTGAACCCCTGCGCTGAAAACCAAATCCAGGGTGTGTCCAGCCGAATGTGTGGGCCCCGAGTTACAAAGTAAGAGGCCTAATGTCGCCATGGTCGAAATTAGGTCCGCGGCTGCTGATGGAACGGAGGCTGTGTCAGCGTGGACATTGAAGTCCCCCAGGACAATCATCCTAGGGAACCTCAATGCCCACTCTGACACAGTCTCCAGCAGCCGCACCAGGCTTTCTGCCGGTGCGCTAGGCGCACGGTACACCAGCAGGACAGCCAGGCTCTCTTGGGAATCCCACACCAGGCCAACACTCTGAAGCCTGGAAGTGGTCTGCGCAGGGATCGCTCTGAGGTGTAATCCATCTCGGGAGAGTATTGCCACCACCCCCCGTCCCCCGTTCCTTTTATGGTGCGTAGCCACTAGGCATGAGAAAAAAGTTATGAAAATGATTCGTTTCATAAGAAATTCGTAAGAAATGCTACTTTCGAGTATTTCCACACCTGGAACGCCAACCAGGAAGTGGACTTTCTTTTTCGAACTTCGGGGGCTAGGATTTTCTTAAGTGTCATTATTAGGTCGTAAGGGGGCACCCTCCTTCTCTCTCACCACCCTCCCGCCTCCCTTGCCAATAAGTATTATGGCAAGGCAAGCCCTAAACTCGCTCCTTCTTTCGGCTGGAAGCCTGGAAAAAATGTAAACAGAGAGGTTTACTCAGAAGTAAATCTGCAAAGGAGGGCACTTTGGATGAAGGGCCCTCCTTTGTGGATTTAATTCTGAGTAAACCTCTCTGTTTACATTTTTTCCAGGCTTCCCTGCCTCTCCTGCCCTGCCAGGATCTAAAGCATCAAAGAGTATTGGGGTGAGAAACCAACCTAATGTATAATAGAATGAATGCTACTGTAAGGGCCTAATATTATAAGTAATCCAGCTGGTCATACCTGCATTCCATGCACATGCAATAATACAGCAGTAATAACAATAACAAGAGGTAAAATTCAAACCAAGTATTCTGACTGGTCTCTCCTCATGCGGTGCAAACGGGCTCTTCTCTTATTAGCCCGGGAAATTAGCCCGGGAAAAGCCAGCGTTTGCTGCTTGGGAGCACACACATACATATTCTTGGGGGGGGGGTTGCTGCAGAATCTTCTCTATGAGCCCGGGATTCTGCAGCAAATCCCCCCCCCCCCAAGAATATGTATGTGTGTGCACCCACGCAGAAAACGCTGGCTTTTCCCGGGCTCACAGAGAAGAGCCCGTTTGCACCGCATGAGGAGGGACCAGTCAGAATACTTCGGTTTGAATTTTGCCTCTTCTTATACCCATTGTTATTACTGCTGTATTATTGCATGTGCATGGAATGTAGGTATATGACCAGCCTGGGCAAACTTGGGCCCTCGCTCCCTCGGGATCGGGGTGAGAGAGAGGCAGCGAGGAGCCAGGGGCTCCTCCTCCTTTTCTTTGCTGCTTCCAAGAATAGAATACCCCTCTCTCCCTCCCTCCCTCCCTCCTTTGCTCCCTCCTTCCTATTTGGAGAGTCCCATCTAGAATTCAGTGTGATTTATTCAAGTTTTGGCCGACAACCCCCAGAAATCCCAGCCAATTTACCAGCTGTTAGGATTTCTGGGAGTTGCAGGCCAAAAACCATCTGGAATGCGCATGCGCTGGCATACGAACTACTAACGAATGTCGTTAGTAATTAAGTTACATTTTAGAAATTTTTGGAAATTTTTTTGTAAGTCTTCCTATTACTAATCACAAAAAATCCCCCCCCCCATTAGATTTTCGATTTCCTATTTTTGGGTTCTAAACCATGCCTAGTAGCCACATAGTCTGGCGGGACAATTTCTTGGAGGCAAGTGTTATCACTGTCCTGAAGCCATGTTTCAGTTATGCAGAATAGGTCGGCTCTCATGTCCTCGCAGCACTCCTTGATTGTGGCGGTCTTATTTCGAATAGATCTAGCGTTGACCAGCACCAGAGTGGAAGGGGAGATAGCTGGAGGTCTATCATCAACGTGTCTAGAAATAGGACGCAGGTCAGAACCGGGTCTAGTCATGCCCTGACTAGGCCCGGTTCTCACATTCGGCCTGCGCCTACCGTACTTTCCCCGCCCTGAGATCACCGATATACTCACTGGGTTCCAAGTCACCTCCTGGGGGGAGTTAGGGGATTCCGTTTCCGGCAGACACCGTGAAAAGGGGATGAAGCCGGGGAACCCCTATTAACCCTTGATGGATTCTCTGCCTATAATAATAGAAATAGTAACAGTAACAACAACAACTTTATTCTTATATCCCACCACCTTCTCCCCAAAGGGACAAGGGGCGGCTTACAGGCAGCACAAAGTGCCTAAAAACAATCATAAAAGTGAACACATTTAATTACCATTTACCATTACCACTTAAATCCAAGGTTAGAAATAGTAGAGCAGGGGATTATGGCAGTCCAGGAATCTCACATCAGATCCTGTGCTCATGTTTTTAAAATTGAATTGTGTCCTTTTAAAATATTGATGCCACCTTAGATATTACCATGTTGGGAGAACGGCAGAACATATATTAAATAAATACATAAAAATGCATGAAAAGAATGAACGAAGGCATAGAAAAGGGGGCAGAAGAACGTAGACAATTGAATGAGGGCATGCTGGATATGAGGAGAGATCTGAAGAAGGATATAATGTCTATTAAGAAGGAGGTAAAAGCCCTATACGAGAAAGTAGACCTGCTGCAAAGGAAGGAAGAGGATATGAGAAATACAATGTTGCAGGAACAAGAGAAGATGGCCGAGATAAATAGAATCCAAGCAGAACTGGAAAGGAAAAACCTTCAATTGGAGCTATTCCAGAAAGATTTCCAGCTTCGAATGAGAGGGGCTCCAGAGAGCGGGAAGGAGTCACCTGAAGATACTTTAAAAATAGCCATTGAAATGACGGCAGCTCTACTGCAAAAAGAAACTGCACAAATAGAAGACAAAATAGACAAAGCCTATAGAATCCAAACCTCGCACTCAAGAAATAATAAATCAGATAGAGATATCTTGATTCAATATAATTCAATGAAAATAAGAGAAGAGGTCGTAAAAAATCATAATAAAGCCCCATACATCTTACAAGACAAAAGAATAATCATTTTAAAAGAGATCCCGAAGGCCATTTTGGAAAATAGAAAGAAATTTTTTTTTTTGACGGACCTGCTGAAACAAAAAGGGTACCGCTTCAAATGGGATAAGTTTGATGGACTTCAAGCTACTATAGACAACGAAAAGTGTTGGATAAATAGCAAAGAGAAAGCGGAAGCCTTCTATCATAAATGGAAGCATGTATTAAATCCCAGAGAGAGATCAAGCCCACCAAAAAAGAGAGATAGTAAAGATAAGGAGAGACGTCCAAAAGAAGGGGTGAACGAGCCAAAAACCAGGACAGAGACAGTGAGACCAAAGAAAAAAGATGAGAAGGACCATCTCAACGACAGTTCCAAATTAGAGAACAAAGGAACGGAGACAGATGAGGAACCACTGTCGGAAGAAGAGGCCGAACCTAACTCAAGTGGGGAAGCAAGCTCGGTTGAGGATCAAGGAGACTAAACTGCAATGGAGGTAAAGTGTTTTTCTTTTAATGTTAACGGGATGAACGTCCCGGAGAAAAGAAAACAAACCTTCCACTATTTAGTAAAACAGAAAGCGGCGATTTACGCCCTACAAGAGACACATGTGAAATCATCCAAAACGGAATTGCTAAAAAATAAAAAACTGGGAACTCTATTCACATCCTCAATTGAGAAAAAACGAAAAGGGGTGGCATTATTTGTTAAACCTGATCTGAAGCCAACCTTGGAATTTAAAGACAATGAGGGCAGAGTGGTGGCGGTCTCGGTGGAAGTGAAGGGGAAGAAGATTTTGATTGTTAATTTGTATGCTCCGAATGGCCCAAAAGGACAATTGTTTAATTATATAAAGGAGGAAATGTCAAAGATTGAATACGAAGGGGCAGTGGTAATGGGGGATTTCAATGGCGTAATTGATGTGAAATTGGACAAGAACTACAATAATGGCAGAAATAAGTCAATGTCTAGTAAGCTTCCTAAGACCTTCTTTAGTTGGATAAATGATTTTGATTTACAGGATACGTGGAGGGTGCTCAACACTAATGATAAAGATTTTACTCACTTCTCAGGAAGGAGAAGAACGTGGTCTAGGATAGACATGATCCTGGCTTCAAGAAGTTTAATTTTAAATAGTAAAGAGGCCAAAATACATCCTAGGTTAATTTCTGATCATGCACCCATAGAGGTAACATTATTATTTGGTAGAAGGAATTATACATGGAGACTGGATGATTGGCTTTTGAAGAATGAAGCACAAGTTTCGAAAAACCTTAAACACCTTAATGAATTTTTTGAGTTAAATGATCAGCCAGAGATTCCAATAACAACTCTGTGGGATACGAGTAAAGCGGTCATGCGGGGGTATTTTATTGAGCAGAAGAGTTATATAATTAAAACAAGGAAGAAAGAACTGAATGGGCTAATGCGCGACTTGGAGCAAGCGGAAAAAGAGCTGAAGAATAACCCGCTCGACAAAAAAATTGAAAACAGATTAATACTACTGAAAAAGCAGATAAATTTAATAAATATGGATCAGATAGAAAGGAATCTGAAATCCCTAAAACAGAAATGTTTTGAAAATGCTAATAAACCGGGAAGGTGGCTGGCCTACCAACTCAATAAGAAGAAACAAAAAAGTGTAGTCAATAAAATAAAGAAAGGTGATAAAGAACTTACAAAAGATAAAGATATTCTTGAAGCATTTAGAGAATTCTATCAAGATCTCTACACTGCAGAAAAGGGCAATAAGGAAAAGATACAAAAGTATATAAATGAACAAGAGTTGAGGAAGATTGATGATAAGATGAGAGAAAAACTTAATGCCCCAATCACAGATAGAGAAATTGAAATAACTATTAACAGATTAAAGACAGGCAAATCGCCGGGGCCCGACGGCTTGACAGACCAATACTATAAGAAGTTAAAAGAAGCTTTAATCCCATATCTCAGGAAGCTTATGAACCAAGTGTTGAGTAATGGTTTAGCCCCGGAAACATGGAAAACAGCGAGCATCACTGTTTTCCCTAAGGAAGGTAAAGATATTGAGATTGTCGGAAATTATCGCCCAATCTCGCTCCTTAATCAGGACTATAAAATCTTTTCGGCGGTAATAGCGAATAGATTTAAGGACTTCCTAAAAGACTGGATCTCCCCGAATCAAAAGGGGTTTCTCCCGCAGAGACATATGAAGCATAATATTAGGCATGTTATAAATATAGTGGAACATCTAGATAAAAACATCGGGAAAAAAGTAGCCCTTACTTTTATAGATGCCGAAAAGGCCTTTGACCGGGTCAATTGGGAAACCATCGAGATTTTGGTCAGAGAGTTAGATATGGGAAATAAGTTCTACAATGCAATCATGAGTATTTATACATCGCAGAGTGCAGTAGTAATAGTTAATGGCCAGAAATCTGATAAAATCAACATACAAAGAGGAACCCGACAGGGGTGTCCGCTCTCACCTTTAATTTTCAATTTTGTAATGGACCTACTTCTGAAAAACATAAATAAGGATACTAGTTTGAGAGGGCTAAGAATAGGGAAAGAAAATTATAATATATACGCATTTGCTGATGACTTGGTCTGCGTAATAGAAGAGCCAAAAGAGCAAATAGATGGGTGGCTAAACAAGCTGGAGCAATTTGGGGAGGTTTTGGGGTTCAAATTAAATAAGAAAAAATCTAAAATTATTACCAAAAATATAGATGAAAAAGAAAGGATCTGGCTAGGGGAAAAATCTGGAATGGAAATAGTTAAAAAAGTAAAATATTTAGGAATTGAGATATCAGCAAATAATTGTCAGTTAGTAAAGAATAACCATGAAAAGCTATGGCTGGCAATTAAAAAAGATTTAGATGCATGGAAATCTTCTAACTTGTCACTTTTGGGCAGAATCTCTGCCATAAAAATGAAAATTCTTCCAAGAATTAATTTCCTCTTGCAGATGCTGCCCATTTTAAAGAATAATTACATATTAAAAAAATGGCAGGCAGCCCTGAATAAATTTATATGGCAAGGGAAGAAAGCCAGGATAAGAGCACAGTGTCTACAAGAAAGAACAGAGAAAGGAGGGATGGGTGTCCCTGATTTGGGAAAATATTATGAAGCAAACTGTATCAACAGCTTGAAAGAGTGGGTAGAGCTGAAGGATAAACATCTATTGAAATTGGAGGGCTACGATATAAAGGGAGGATGGCATGCCTACTTACTATATAATTACATTGAAAAGGATAAGGGCTTCAATAATCATATAATTAGATCTGCCTTACTCAAAGCATGGACGAAATTTAAGAAGAAAAATTATAAGAAGCTCCCTCTTTGGGGCTCCCCGGTAGAAGCTTTTCGAATTCGAAAATTTGAAGAAACTTTGGAACCTAAATATAAGGACTTATTAAAGAAGGAGGATCAGAATTTTAGACTGAAGGGGAGGAGGAACTGAGCCAATGGGAACTAAATTGGTTCCAATATGGCCAGCTCAAGAAAAGATATAATGAAGATAAACAGATAGGATGGGAAGAGAAATCGAACAAGATAGAGAAAATATGGTTATATCCATATAATAAACCTGTAAGCTCAATATATAAAATTCTGATGGAACAGGAGAATGAGGAAAAGAGACCGATAGAAGAGTATAAACAGAAGTGGGTCAAAAATATAGGATATAAAATCAAATCGGAGGAATGGGAAAAAATTTGGAACGTCAAATTGAAGTATACTTATGCCCATAGTTTAAAAGAAAACATATATAAGATGTTGTATAGATGGCACCTCACTCCTGCCCAGCTGGCTAAGATTTATAAAAATAATGGAGATGCATGTTGGAAATGTAGACAGGAAAGGGGCACATACTATCATATGTGGTGGACCTGTAGAGTAACTAAAAATTTCTGGGAGGGGATTCATAAAACAATATTAGAGATTATGAAATGCAAGATAGATAAACAACCAGAATTATATCTTCTAAATGTTACAGGATGTAAGCTGAGTAAGGAAGCAGAGAAGTTGATAACTTTTTTGATAATTGCGGCAAGGATCACCTTTGCCAGATACTGGAAACTCCCCCAAGTGCCTGAGGAGGACGAATGGCTGGTCAAGGTTGTAGAACTGGCTGAAATGGATAAATTAACATGCCTATTACGGTATGGGACAGCACGAAGCTTCAATGACACATGGACTCCATTTCTAGAATTCATGAAAGAAAAGAAAAAAATTCTGCTGAAAGGCTTTCAAGTATGATTTGTGCAGATATGGGAAATGAAAATTTTGTAAGATTCTCTTGTGAACCGTCTGGGGCGAGAAATTATGTTCCTTTCTTATTAATGGTGAAGACGAGGAGTCAATCTCTTTGTGTAAATGTATATGTGTATGTTTTGTTATGTTTTAACCCTATCCTGTGACAACCCCCCTCCCCCTCTGATCCCCCTCTTACCCTAACCCTACCCCTAGCCCCCACTCTCTTCCTTCCCTTCCTTTCCCTTCCTCCCTTTCCAATGCCTTCCCTATCATCCCAGCATTACTTATGCTGGGAGGTGACATAGAGGTGGGCCTATAGTGGCCAGGGTTTGGGCCGGGTCGCCTCGTGTGTAAGTTTTTAATCCTTTTGTGTATATGTATGTTCATGTTTATACCTTTTCGTCAATAAAGCCTTAAAAAACTAAAAAAAAAATGCATAAATACATTTTTTTGTTTCTGAGTATAGGTTGAATCTTACTATTGTATATAAGTTCTTTAAGCAATGAATACATAAATCCTAATTTGGATAACTAGTGGCTCTTATGATTTCAGGAGTTCCTTTTCCACAGATATGCTTGATCTTACCACATTATAAAGATCAAGATGTTCCTGACCAAATCAAGAAAATATGTTGAAGTCAATTCTTGAAAAATGTGTATGTGTTCTGTATTAGATTTAGTAGTTTTCTTTAATTAATGGCATATGCCAAACTTCTGGTCTTAATGTTTAATGCCATGACCGAAGGTTTATTCTTTTACAACAACTAGAAACTCCCTGGTAACATCACCCTGTGCCCTACTCCTATGACATCATCAGGGATCATCCCTGGGCCTCAGGTTTTGGCCCTAAAATCTCAAAATCTAAGAAAATTCTGACCAGGCAACTCCTGACAAGCAAATGAACCCATCTTTAAAAAGTAATTTAATTCTTAAAAGCTCAATAACTCACAGTGATAGCCTATATAGCTCGTATTCAGATCATAGGGTAGCTGTAGACAACAGTAGGTATCAGATGGCCACCAGCGAGCACCTCCATAAATGTGAGCCTTGGCAGCTGCCTGAAAATACTAGCCCTGAAATTAGCCAGGTATCTCACATCAGACCCAATGCTTCACAGCTGTTGCATGAAACCTGCCCTCTAGATGTCTACCCAATGTGATTTTTAAAAATCCCTTAAACCTCAAAGCATCTCTACAGAAAGTAAGCAGCAAAATTAACTGTTCTACATGAATAGGCCTGTCATATTGCTATGCCGGAATAGTGACATTTACACAAAAAAGTATTATATCAAAGCATTAATTTTCCAGTAGAACAATTCATAAAACTTAAGTTGGGCTATGCAGCACAAAAATCCTCCACCCTGAAAACCCTTTAATACAGCTAGACATTTCATTTTACAGCACAATCATTTTATGGTTATGAAATAAATCCAAGCAGCTCATGTGCTGCATATATATTTATAATCGGTGCATAGCTACAAATAAACCTCATGGAATCGTTTCTGCCTCCTGAATTTTTCCTCCTTTCTGCTGGCAATAGAACAACAGCAAAATAATTTACTGGATCAAGAATCAAACAGGAAAGTATATTTTAAGATACTGAAGGGGGAAAAGCATTCACAGCACAGCACAAGCGTATAAAAAAGTATTTGCTATGTATCATCTGTGAAATGTTTTGAACATCTCCTCAAGTATTTTGTATGGTTGAATTATGTATGAAACTTCACTACCATTGGGGAAAATAGAGCACATCATATTTTAAATAAAATGTGACATACTAGTGTTTCTCTGACACTTTAAGACTGCAGGGTTATACCCACCTAGCTGGCTATAAGCCCCATTGAACTCAACAGGATCGCCTACTTCATATATTAATAGTATAATCCTATACATTTTACTTCTCAGCAGAAATGTGTAGGATTATACTGATACTTTATAAAATAGAATATATTCACTTTATTTTGAATGTATTTCATACTGTTTTATGTAATGCTTTGCATTTTTATTTTATTGTGTCACAGTTGCATAATCTAATCTTCAAGCAACAAACTGTACACTTGGCCATGATCAGAATATGTGAATGCTGAACAATGTCTGTGAAATATAAACACCATGTACTGCTTCTTCGTGATCTCAGATACAGGATTCATATACAGTATATAATCCCACAAGTTTCGACAACTGGAAGCATTAAGGCCAAGGGACTCAATCATTCCAATTTTAGAGGTTTTGAAAGGTAGAAAGATAGAGAAGAGGACACCTTGCTGGACATTTGGTGTCAGAGAAGCAAGCCATTGGATTAAGCTGCTTCACCTATTTTCTTTCTTAAGTTTGATAAATTCAAGAAACGTGTGCTTGATAAATTGTCAGGTGAAGTAGAGACATCTACCTTCCAGAAAGCCTCATCAAGAGACCCCAAATAAGCTGATTTTTCAGAGATTTTTGCAAATACTTTTTGAAACAGTGAATAAAATATCTGGAAACAAAACTGTCTATACCAGGGGTGCTCACACTTTTTCAGCATGCGAGCTACTTATAAAACAACCAAGTCAAAATGATCTACCTACCCACTACTCAGAGAGCCATAAAAGCAAAATATTTATAAATTTATTTCAGTGAGAGGCATATAATATATTTTAAGACTGAATTCAACTAAATGTGAGTATAATAAGCCCCTGAATTTATTCATAATAATGATGATGATAATATTCATTCAGCCTCTGCTACTACTACTACTAATAATAATAGTAACAACAACAACAATAGGTTCCTAGAGTAGGAGACCTCCAAGGGCCATCCAGTTCAACCTCCTTCTGCCATAAAGGAAAACACAATCAAAGCATTCCTCACAGATGGCCATTCAGCCTCTGATAATAATAATAATAATAATAATAACAACAATGAGTTCTGAGAATAGGAGGAGACCTCCAAGGGCCATCCAGTCCAACCTCCTTCTGCACCTGGGCAGCGTTGGGAGCCTGCGAGGCAGGACTGAGCCTTCCTCCCGCCCTGCCTGCAATCTACCAGGACGCCCTACGCGATCTACCAGTAGATCACGATCTACCTAATGAGCACCCCTGGTCTATACAATTGCCATTCCTGCAAAAATGATATGCATCAAAATTGTGTGACGAAATATCTAGCAAGTAGCTTCACCGCCCTTATTTCTGCAAAACCTTAGGGTGCACATAGGTGACCTCACCAGAACAGTTCATACGTAAATGCTTGGTGAATCAGTCACAGAGCATAAAATGAGAAACAATCTGTACACATAGATAACAGCTGGGCTGCTAACATGCAAGTCCACAAACTGCACTTTAAATATAGTTTTTCAAATTTTTAGCTCTTGTCTTGATTCAAAATCCAGGACTTTAAGCGGTAGTACCATATTTATTATTGATGCTGCATGTATTCATACACTTAGCTGCCTGAATAATTAACAACATGCTTTAGGGCATGTAATTCACCTCGCCTCTAAGAATATCCAGGCACTTAGTAAGTATGTTACTTCTTTATAAGGGAGATTTCCTGCTCTGCCATTTATTTATCATGAGGCCTTGTGGTAGGTTACAGCATGTTTCACAGTACAATAAAATTGAGATGAAAGCAAACCCCACTGATTCTGAGATTGAAATGTTGATGAGTTATCATTTTGCCACTCCTGTTGTTCAATTTGTTCTTCTTAAATACATATTAGAAGCAAGTTTAATTTCTAGCTTTTTGTGACTGTAACAAACCTAGATTTGGGTTATAGGTACTATATCTATAAGAATTGTTGAAATAAATAAAGAATATCCTGGTGGTTTTTTTACCCAGCATCTTGCCTGTATGACCTATAAAATTCAGAATCAATTCCTTTCATGGTACCATGTTATGATCTAGATTTTCCCATTCTGATACTTCTGAGAATTATGGTAAGAAATGAACAAAATTGTAGACAGAAAATATAGAATAGTAAAATAATAGAGTTGGAAGAGACCATATGGTCCATCCAAAGCCCTGAAAACAAACGCTGGGGACTGCTGTAGCACAAAGCACCAAAACACAAACAGGAACCCAGAAGTATATCAAAGTATAAGTTCTTTACAGTAAATATTGAGTTGAGCACTGTCACACCACAGCACGGTTCCGGCGAACCAAACCACCGCCATGTCTCTAGCCAGAAGACAGAGAGGCCAGAAAGCCAGGCTCAGCCGCTTCCCTCAACAGGGCCCCAGCGGGTCAGAGAGAAGCGCAGCGCGGCCCTTTCCCATAGAGATAATAACACCTGGAGCCGAGTCAGCTCGCAGCCTCCCTTTTCCACAGCTGTCCCAGCTAACGAGAAGAAATTCCAGAAGTCTGCAGATAGGAGAGAAATGAAAGACTCCCTTTCTGTTCCCGTGGGAAGGCCCAGGAGAAGTCAGCGCATTGCGGAGTTAGGTAGAGACAAACCTATAAAGGCCCAAGTGGGACTTCAGTCTTTATCTCGTGCCAACTTTTGAGTTACCTTGCCCAGCTCCACTGAGGGGACCAGGAGGTCCGCCTAGCCGTGGGGACCTTGTTACCAAGTCGGGCTATCGGGCCTGTGGTTTAGCCTTTGTGGCATCAAGAGACTTTATCCTTTGCAACTTCCAGAGACTTTGTCTAATGCAACTTCCAGAGACTTGCCTACCAGTTGAGGACTGATTTTTGACCTCTTATTGCTTCTAATTGATTTTTACTTTTACCTTTTCTATATCATTTATTCTAAATAAAGCATTTAGCCACAGAGACTGTGTCATGAGTGGGTTACTAAGGTCCAGCTAAGCCTAGGGTACAATAAGCACAATATCTTGCTCAAGACATTAATCTAGCAATAGAGTGGTCTGTGTGTCTTATTATGTCCAAAGCCCTGCCATGTGGGAAAAGCACAAAGATTACCCCTGACAGATGGCCATCTAGCCTCTGTTAAAAAAACTTCAAAGAAGGCTTCCACCACACGATGAGGCAGAGAGTTCCTCTGTTGAACAGCTATTACAGTCAGGAAATTCTTCCTAATGTTCAGGTGAATCTCCTCTCCTATAGTTTGAATCCATTGCTTTGGGTTCTAGTCTCTAGGGCAGCAATAAACAAGCTAGCTTATTCTTCCTTATGGTAATCTTTCAAATATGTATACATATTTATCATGTCTCCTCTCAACCATTTCTTCTGCAAGTTAAACATACCCAGCTCTTTAGGCTGCTTTTCATTGGGCATGGTCTCCAAACCTTTGATCATTTTGTTGTCCTCTTACATGCATTTGGTCATAAGTTCATTCCATTCAGTTTCTGAATTATTCTATGATTTAAAATAGTACATAAACGGTTGCTACCATCCCTGTGAAGGTTAAGAGAAAAAAGAAGCAATTTGTAGACAAAGAGCACAAATATGGTACTAATGCCTAGCCTGCCAGGAAATAAAATGTTAGTCAACTACATTATTATTTCTGTGCTTTGATAAATCAGTGCTTAAGAAGGTGTAAGACTTGTATGATTACTTCCATTTGTACTCATATATACATTTCTCTAAAATACTGATGATGCATACACTTCTCTTAACACAAGCAGTTTTATACGCAACTTTCCCTATTATTACATATAATCTTTTTATAAAAGCAGCCCTGCAAAAAAGTAAATAATCTAGACATATACATCATTTTACATAATGTTTGCATTCAAATTTCCCGAACACATTCATTTTGGATTTCAAAATATGAAGAAGTGGGTATATTAGGACCCTCCTATCCACAGCTTCAATTGTTTCTCTTACCAACACTCCAACTAATACTTGTCCCACATAATTGTTTGCGGCTTCTCTGGGTCTTCAAGTCAGATTCTATGGTATCCTTCTGCTCCAAGTATAATCAAAATATAGACTTTGCTGTTATCCATGGTTTCAGGTATTCACCTTTCCCACATCCACACAGTTCACCATGACAGTAAGTTAATTTAAAATATAATTTCCTAGAAATAATTTTTATGAGAACTTATTCAGACATTTATTAATCTTAACAGCTCTCCATGGCAATATGACTTCTTTATCTAGCAGTTGTGGCTGTGTTGTGTTTGGATCCTCCGAATGACTTGGAAAATTCTTGGAGCATTGTGCTAATTTCACATGGTTCTTCCCTTAGAGTGGTGAAGAACCATTAGCCGGGTGTTTCAGAAACGGCCTCTTAAAATGAGTTAGAAAAGTTGTTTTTAGTAGCAACAGTAAATCACTTGACACTAGGAACTGAGAAAATGTTTTGAGGAGAGAAATATGTTTATTATAGGGGATTGTTTTGTGTCTCAGGAAAAATATTGTAGAGGGATGAAGCATACATACAAATATTCATCTGTTAAAATGTGACAAAACGATTTCAAATAACTCTAGATATTCTCTTCAATGACTTCACGTCTCTTCAAGCCTCAATATTGGACTAAGGCCTTCATTCCACACTGGCTTGGTATTATCTTATCTCTGTTTCCCAGTGCTGCCCCACAGAGTCCTGTGAAGGCCATCTCATGATGCAAGGCCACTTCTGATGGGACTCCATGATGGCAGCACAGGGAAATGGAGGAAAGTTTCCATTTTCAGGAGGTGGGTTCTACCCAACTCCCAACTGCAGAAGCCACAGAGAATGCGGCAAAAGTCCCGGAAAGAACATAGGATGGCTGGCCATCACAGTAGACAGAGAAAGATGACACAGAGTGGGATAACACAGTTCCCGTATCTTTCTCTTGCTTTCCTGGCACTTATGGGATAAGGTCCTGAGTCAGGGGAAAAAGGGAAATATGGCTTCTCCTGCTTCACTTATCTCACTGTTGTCAATCCTCCAGCCATGACTTGCTGTAAGAGACGGAGCTGCCATTTTGTCATACAGCAGTTTCACTAGACAAAAGTTCCATAGGTAAAACTTCTGAAGTTAAAACCCTAGGAGAAAATGGAGACCAAAGATTTCTTCAGAGGGGATGAAAATTACCAGTAATATTTAATGTAAAGATACACAGGCAATACATAGCTAGCTGATGAGACTGGCAGACCTACCCAGACAATTTTAAGCATGAATTTTAAACTCGTGTCTTGTGCTTCATCTCTATTCTGTGTATTTTATAGAAATACATTTTGATATGGATATTTTATAGAAATGTTTATATTTATTAAAAATGTTCCTGTGTTTATATGTTTTAATTATGCTGTAACCCACCTTGAGCTACAAGGAGAGGCGGGTAAGAAATATACTTATTATCATCATCACCATCATCATCATATTAAGTCTGGAGCCCACTGGTGGCACAATGGGTTAAATCCTTGTGCAGGCAGGACTGCTGACCAAAAGGTGAGCCATTTGAATCTGGGTAGCATCGTGAGCTCCCATCTGTCAGTTCCAGCTTCTCATGCAGTGACATGAGAGAAGCCTCCCACAGAATGGTATAACATCTGGGCATCCCCTGAACAACATCGTTGCAGACAGCCAATTCTCTCACACCAGAAGCGATTTGCAGTGAAATTTGTAGCAATTTGACATGGAAAAATCATACTCAGTTTCACCATATGACTGTAAAATGTCCACATATTAACATCAAAAGAAACAATTTGTTTGCAACAGCTTGCCTCATTCAGGTCACTGACGTTGTTTGACTAAAACCATCCTATGACTAGTGAATCTGTGGTTGATTTGTGCATAGTCATAGAATCATAGAGTTGGAAGGAGCCACATTGGTCATCTAGTCCAAACCCTTGCACAATGCAGGCTCTCCAGCTAAAGCCTTTTTAGCAGGTAGTTGTCCAGCCTCTTTCTGAGACACCCAGAGAAGGTGAACCCAATACCCTCTTAAGCAATCCATTCCATTGCCAAATCATTCTTGTTGTCAAGAAGTTCCTACTAATGTCAATTTGAAATCTACCTTCCTATAGTTTCAAAGTATTAGACCTGGTCCTATCTTTCTAGAAAGATTGCTCCCTCCACTCTGTGATAACCCTTGAGGAATGAATAGAGTGCAATCCAGATAAATGTATTTTCCAGTCTTCTATCTAACATCAGAACGTTTGCCTTAAACATTTAATGATTAACAACATTGCTGACAATAACACATATTATAAAGTTGCATTTTGTCAAAAGAAGACTTTTCACTAACAGTGGCTGTACATGTTCATCTTATAACTTTATGCCCCAGCTTTGTCTGGAAGTATCACAAAGCACTTATTTATGTCATATTCTTAGTCTTTAGCCTTGCCAACATTTTGTATGTTCTTTCATGCATTCAGAAAGAGAAATTGGCTATTAGTTTTTGTCCGCAAAGTCACCAGTCTATGGGCACTAAAAAAGAATCATCCTCCAGATATTGATCCAAACACCTGGATAAGTAAATTGGATGGAAAAGTTTGTTTTGTTGAATTTATCACATGAAAATGTTTTTCTACTAAATTGCTTTTCCGTTTCCTACTCAATTGAATGCTCCTTTAGCCATGGGATCTCTTGAGAAAATTATTCTAGAATTAGAGTAGTTTAAAGTCTAGATCTTGACGGCTAAGAATTAATACTAGCATTTATTTTGTCATTACAGTCCTCATTTTCTGCACAGTTTAGGGCAATGAGCCTCGGGCTGAGAAACCAAGTGAATTCTTCCAGAGACAAAATTCTGAGAATGGTTATTTAAGAACTACAAAACTGAACAAGCTTGGGGACGGGGGATGCAATGAAGATAATTTAAGTATTCAAATGACTTCAAAATGGACAGAGAAGAAATTCTCACAAAGATGTACAATTATATTCTACTTTTGAGTCTCCTGTGTGCAAAGTAAGAGAAAAAGCATCTGTAAATTACTGATGTCTTCCATTGTCCCCAGACTTTGAAAATAAGCAAGCATTTGAAGTGAAGTATTTCAGCTGAAATTTTAACAAACTACTAACTGGAAGGTATGAAGGCAGCATTGTATATATGCTTCTAGTACCATATTGTCCACGTGTACTTGATGCATATAGTACATGAACAGTTGGCAAACATTGAAAATTACTTTAGCTAGTGGAGATTCTGTTCTCATTACAGACCTTGAAATGACATCTTCTTCCTCAGAGATAACTAGGGAGAGAAATCCTCTTCACACTTACATAAAAAAAATTTCATTTCACTGGCAGGCACGCATGGCT
Source organism: Anolis apletophallus (assembly GCA_030556195.1). NCBI lineage: Eukaryota > Metazoa > Chordata > Lepidosauria > Squamata > Anolidae > Anolis > Anolis apletophallus. Next base: position 100,341,304 of record JARBWK010000001.1, read on the forward strand.
CCCCACACAACTCCCAACTCCCTCCCTCCCCCCCATCACAAGGAAAGAACGGACAAGGTGCATTGGCACCCTGTCCCCAACAGATGAGGTACAGAGCCCAAAAATACAGATAGCTCTGCTGGAGCTACCCATAGAACACTTACATCTCCAATGTTTCCAAAGAAGCATCTTGTTTCCTCGGCACTTGGAGGGTCAATGGGAGGGGGCAAGCCAAGCATCATGTGATGAAGCTTGGCAGGCCCCATCCCCCAAGTGCTGCAAAGAGGCAATTTGCCCCAATGTGATGAGTTGCTAGTAGAAACAAATCTTCACAATAGGGGTGCATCAGTTGTATAGCACTACAACTACCATTGCTTCATGTAATTCGAAGAAATATTTAGAATTCTCATTAGACAATATCAGAGGTCTTTAGTAGAGAATTCTGGACTAAGAATTCCATAGAACTCCATGATCCCAGGGTTTGGTATTACATAGATATGTAGCCATGATGGCTATGGAATTTTTCCTAGCCATCTCCTTTTCTTTCATACTTCCACAACAGGTGAGTAAGGTGTATCTCTTTACACACCAAAATCAGTTTCATACTGCTATGTGTAAAGAGATACACCTTACTCACCTGTTAAGTAAGTATAAATGAAAAGAAGAAAAGAATATGGCTAGGAAAAATTCCATAATCATTACCATTTTCAATGGAAATATTTAACATTTAGAATGAGAAGAGTAGATGAAAAGAAACTGCCCCTCTCTAAATGCCACCTCCTGTTTGTGAGAATGCTAGGCATAATTTACCTTCCACACCACAAGAATGCATAAAATTGTCATCAAAGAATAAACCAGGATGGAAAGTATTCCTAATGGCTTAAGCAAATCAGTAACTCTTATTGAGGCTTACTGTAGAATGAAGCTTGCAGACTGCCTTCCTTTCTGGGAACAAGAATTCCCTGAATGCAAATTTTATACACTTCAACATTTCACTGTGGAAAACATGAATGTAATTGGTCAGGCAATGTGAGAGAGTGAGCACAAGAACAAAAGTTATTAATGAAGAAGAATACAAACATTAAAAGAGGCTGCAGACATTTGCTTTTATCTAAATGCACTAGTAAAGGCAAAATTCTTCCCTTTCTCTCCTTTTCCTTTCCCCCTGAACTGAATTAATTGAGTGTAAACTTAACTACTTTGGGCAATTTGAAGTCAGTTTGCAGCAATTAAAGTACAGAAAAAAGTGAGAAGAGTAAGAGAATCTGGGACATTTTAAATGCATGGGGTAACAGAGCACTAATCAAGACGGTTTTGCTAAATTGGGACATATTTTAAAGCTCTCTGAAACACATCCTCTTAGCAACACTTCTGCCTCTTCCAGATTAACCAATATTGTATAAGAAACACAGTCACCCTAACACAGATGTGATATTTAGAATCAGTATCTAAAAATATAATTTCTATAAATCCTGTAACCCAAATACATAACAACAATGGGATGTCTTTGCTTATCCAGTAAGACATTTAGTTGTGGCTCAGGGTCATGCTGACCCATTAATAAAAAGTAGAATTATAATAAGTCCTCTGCACCGCATTGCGTTGTGTCCCAGATCTGCAGTGGAAAAACTGTTATGCTTTCAGCTTGAGAAACTGCAGCATTTTAAAACAGCCTATGTGTGCTCCCTGCTAAGCAATTAAAACCCCTACTATTTTTACTTAAATAAACTTTGAATTAATTTTTTCCTTGTACTATTGTGTTTTTCTTAGACTGAACCACTTTAGAAAAAGCTAATATATTTTAAATGTAGATACCAGGCCTCCAAAATTCAATTTTTTCCAATTGCTTAACCTCCCCATAATCTTATTTGCTATACAGGTATCTTCTGGCTCATGGAATGTGTACAGAAAAACAATATTGATCAATTTCTGAGGTTGGTACAATGAAGTGTACAGATGGGGGTGTGGTGGTTAGAACATCTAACCTTCTCCTCCAGCCATAAGTGAAGAAGGAAGTTATTAATTTTAATATTAATTTGTTTCTAAAACTTCTACAGGCCATGAGAAATAATGAGTGAAAGAAAAGATAAAATATCTCATGGTTTTCTGCTTCTTTATCAATATAATGCATCTGCAGCAGAAATAAGAAAAAGAAACAGAGGCTAACAAACAAATGTTGATGTTAAACAATTACTTAAACTTTTTTATCCTTTGAATTTTGAAACTTTTGCAACTAGCATAAGCAGACAAAATTTTAATTTTGGCCACATTTCAATGCACAATGATTTCCATCTCCAGTAGGTCTAAATCAGGGCTGTCCAACTGCCGGCCCGCAGGCCGTATACGGCCCCCCCCAGCCCCTTCCCTACGGCCCCCTACCCTTTTAAAAAAGAAACCGGCTGTTTAAAATTATATATATAATTTTAAACAGCCGGTTTCTTTTTTAAAAGGGTAGGGGGCCGTAGGGAAGGGGCTGGGGGGGCCGTATACGGTCCGTGGGCCGCCAGTTGGACAACCCTGATTTAGACCTACTGGAGGAGCAGGAGGTGGCGGGGGGGAGGGAAGGAGTAGGAGGAGGAGGGAGCGTGCTCCTCCTCCCTGCCCCCCCTCCCCGCCACAAAAAAATTATTAAAAATAATAATAATAAAATAAAATAAATTATATTTAAGAAGAAGTGAGGTTTATATACGGATGGGCTTGCAAGTAAGCTCTGGATGTGAGGGCGATCACTGAAGTGAAGGGAGGGAGGGGAAGGAGCAGGACGGTGGGGGGGGAGGGAAGGAGTAGGAGGAGGAGGGAGCCTGCTCCTCCTCCCTGCCCCCCCTCCCCGCCACGAAAAAAAATATTAAAAAATAATAATAATAAGAGAAGCAGACTTGGGAATTGTGATGCTGCTGCTGATGTTGATAATAGTAATAATAATAATTATTATTATTTGGTAAAAGGTAAAGGTTTATTTCCCCTTGACATTAATTTATTTATTTTATTTATTTATTTATATTTATTTATATTTCATTTTTGTATTCCGCTCCTCCCAGGAGGCTCAGGGCAGATCACATAAGATTACATCAACAGCACAGCGCAACATGCGGCATGCGGCCAATTACAGTCAATAAAAGTATAAAACCAAAAAACACACAAGCCACATTAAACATTAACAAGGTCAGAGCATGGGTTAGGAAGACATATATCAGGAGTTATCACCTCGGGCACTTAGTTAAAAGCCAGCCCGAAGAGGGCCGTCTTACATGCCCTCCGAAATGGGCCCAATTCCGAAATGGCTCGGGCACTCTCCGGGAGGGCATTCCAGAGCCCTGGTGCCGCCACAGAAAAAGACCTTTGTCTAGTCGTCGATAGGTGGCAGGAGCGGACTGATGGAATTAGCAACAGATTCTGCTCATCTGAGCGCAGTGATCTCGGGGGAACGTACGGGGTAAGGCGGTCCTTCAGGTACGCAGGCCCCAGGCCGTGCAAGGCCTTAAAGGTCAGAACCAACACTTTGAAGGCGATCCGGTACTCAATGGGAAGCCAGTGCAGCTGCCGAAGGGTAGGTGTAATATGCTCCCTCGCCGGCACTCCTGCTAGCCAGCGGGCTGCGGCATTCTGCACTAGCTTGAGTTTCCGGATCGTCGACAGAGGAAGGCCTACGTAGAGGGCATTACAGTAGTCTAGTCTCGAGATGACCGTCGCTTGGATCACTGTGGCCAGGTCCGTCCTGGACAGGTAGGGGGCCAGTCGCCTAGCCTGTCGGAGGTGGTAAAATGCGGTCCTGCTGACCATGGAGACCTGGGCCTCCAGGGTCAGCGAGGAATCCAGCACAACCCCAGACTCTTAACTGACGGCGATGGGTTGCCGTTCGCCGTCCAGGGTAGGCAGCCGGCACTCATCCAGCCCAGGCCGACCAGGCCACAGTATCTCCGTCTTCGATGGGTTCACCTTCAGCCGGCTGGCACGCAGCCAACCAGTCACGGCTTCAAGGCACAGATGGAAACAATCGGGTACGGAGTCCGACCTGCCGTCCATTCTCAGCAGAAGCTGGGTGTCATCAGCGTACTGATGGCACTCCAGACCAAAGTCACGAGCCAGCTGGGCCAGGGGGCGCATATACACATTGAATAATAAGGGGAGAGGATGGCCCCTGGGGACCCGCAATCAAGTGGGAGCCTCCCGAGACCTCCCCGCCCCCCTCCACACGTTGTCCCCGGTCCCGGAGGAAGGAGGTCACCCATTTAAGGGCGGTCCCCCTAACCCCGGAAGCGGCTAAACGGTGGGTCAATAGTGCATGATCTACGGTGTCAAATGCTGCTGTCAGATCTAACAAAACAAGCAGAGCTGATCCACCCTGGTCCAGCTGGCGGCGAAGTTGGTCTGTAATGGCGACAAGTACGGTCTCCGTCCCGTGCCCAATACGGAAGCCGGACTGGAAGGGATCAAGTCCACCTGTGTCTTCTAGGAACCGCTGCAGCTGATCCGCTGCTGCCCTCTCAATTACTTTGCCTAAGAAAGGCAAGTTGGAAACAGGCCTGTAATTGGAGGGAGCCGAAGGATCTAAATTCGGCTTCTTCAGCAGCGGTCTCACCATAGCCTCTTTTAATCCCCTGGGAAGACTCCTTGCTCAAGGGAGCTATTGAAGATCATGCCCAGGGGCCACGTAGGCCCTCCCGGCAGGATCTAACCAGCCAGGAGGGGCACGGGTCGAGGGAGCAAGTAGTTGGTCTAGCTGCAGTCAGTAACCCATCGACAGCTGCTGCGTCCAGCGGTAGGAAACGGGTGAAGGTGGGCCCACCGAGAGGCGGCGGAGTCTCGAGTTCACTAACTGTATCAAGAGTGGCAGGAATGTCCCAGCGGAGGGTCGAAATCTTGTCAGCAAAAAAGCTCTGAAAGGCCTCAGCCGTTGGAGCCAAACCCCTATCTTTTGGGACAGTTGGAATTGTTGTCAGTGACCGAATTACCTTAAATAATTAAGTCTTGTTGTGTCCTATTCTGGGTGGTGGTGGTGTTCATCTCCATTTCTAAGCTGAAGAGCCGGCATTGTTTGTAGACGCCTCCAAGGTCACGAGGCCAGCATGACTACTTGGAGTGCCATTACTTTCCCGCAGAAGCAGTACCTGTTGATCTACCCACATATGCATGTTTTTGAACTGCTAGGTTGGCAGAAGCTGGGGCTAACAGTGGGAACTCTCCCCAGATTCGAACCTTTCGGTCAGCAAGTTCAGCAGCTCAGCAGTTTAACCCACTGCACCACTGAGGGCTCCTTGATTATCATCATCAGACTAGATGGACGACCCTTGTGGTCTCTCTCCCCCAACTCTATAATTCTAAGGTTGTTAGGATGCCTGCCATAGATGCAGGCGAAACATCAGGAACATGGCCATACAGCCCAAAAAACTTACAACAGCCCTGCATTTTCTCTTGATGTTTCGCCCACATCTATGGCAGGCATCCTCAGAAGTTGTGAGGTCTGCTGGAAACTAGGCAAGTGAGGTTTATGTATCTGTGGAACGTCCAGGGTGGGAGAAAGAACTCTTGTCTACTTGAGGAAAGTGAGAATGTCACTTTGATAGCAGTGGATGGTCTTGTAGCTGCAAAGCCTGACTGATTTCTGCCCGGGGGCAATCAGGGCCAGCTAACACCTCCCAAGAAAGGATCCCCCAGGCAGGTTTTGAAGCTACAAGGTCATTAAATGCTAATCAGGGTAGCCAATTGCGGCATTCACGCTTGCCTCAAGCAGACAAGAGTTCTTACTCCTAGCCTGGATGTTCCACAGATATATAAACCCCATTTGCCTAGTTTCCACTTCCATCCATCTCTCTTTGTGTGTTTCTGTTATGTATTTATATTTATTTCCCTCCCTTATGTATTCCCTTCCTCCATCCATCCATCTTCCTTCCTTCCTCTCTTTTATTCTTTTATTTTATTATTATTACTGTATAATTGTATTGTAATTGATGTTAAAAATATCTGTATCTGTATACCTTTATAAAACGGAATGTTTGTATGTGTGTATGCGGGTATGCGGAGGGCGGGAGGACGGAAGGGCGGATATGTGGCAGCCACTTTCACAGGCCAGGAAGGATATGTGGCAGCATTATTTGCATAAACGACTCCCATTGGCCAGCCACGAACATTCTGAGACTCTAAAGTGCCAGAGGGAGGTAAGGAAAAGCCCTGAGGCAGTCAGGCATGGTGGGAGTTTAAGTCCAAAACACTTTGCAGCCCCCAACAATGAGACAACAAAACCAAACTTGGCACACAGAACCCCCAAGACCCACTTTACGTCTTGGTGCAGTTTGAGGGAGGCTGGGCCATGGATAGGCCAGCATTCCAACATCCCAAATCTCAAAGGTGCCAGACAGAGTTCTTTACAAAAAGGCTTCCTTCAGCTGATTTTACAAACTAGGCATCAGCCTGTATTGACAGTAAGGCTTCCTCAACTTGATTTTCAATACTAGGCCTCAGCTTGAATTCACAGTAAGGCTTCCTCAAGTTGATTCTCCTGACTAGGCCTCAGCCTGAATTGACAGGAAGGCTTACTTAACTTTATTTTCCTGACTAGGCCCCCAAAAATGACAGAACAAGATTACAGTTGGTACACAGACACCCCCCAAGACCCACTCTACATTCTGGTGCAGTTTGAAGGACTTGCAGTACCTTCACTCACTTACTCTGACCAGCACGGGTGACGGACCTGGACCAAACTTGGCACACATAACCCCCATGATGCCCTTTACGTCCTGGTGCAGTTTGAGAAAGATGAACCACGGATTATGGGATTTGTAGTACTTCAAAGCGCTTTGCTTCCCAGAGACCACTGTGGCCCACAACAAAGACCGATAAATATCAAACTTGGCACACAGAGCCCCCATAACCCACTCTATGTCCTGGTGCAGTTTGGAGAAGAGCAGAGCATGGATGATGGGGCTTGAAGTACCTCCACTCACTCTATGACCTGGTGCAGTTTGGAGAAGAGCAGAGCATGGATGATGGGGCTTGAAGTACCTCCACTCACTTCCTGAGACCGCTGCGACCCTCATCCAATGACTGATCAAGACCAAACTTGGCACACAGAGCTCCCATTACCTACACTACATGCTGGTACAGCTTTGAGTAGGATGGACCATGGATGATGGTACTTGAAGTACCTCCACTCCCTGAGACCACAGCGACACTCATCCAATTACCAATAAAGACAAAACTTGGCAAAGAGTGCCCCCATGGCCAACTCAACATTCTGGTGCAGTTTTCAGGAGGATGGACCATGGATGATGGGACTTGAAGTACCTCCACTCACTTCCTGAGACTGCTGCGACCCTCATTCAATGACTGTTCAAGACCACATTTGCCACACAGAACCCCCTACATCCTGGTGCAATTTGGAGGAGGATGGACCATGGATTATGGTCCATGGTCCATAATCCTTCACTCACTTCCCGAAACCACTGCGAGCCAAATGAACAACTGATACGGACCAACTTTGGCACACAATGCCTTCCTCAAATAACCCGGGCACCGCCGGGTCCTCAGCTGAAGTTTGGAGGGGGACAGAACATGGATGATGTGTCTACTACTAGCAGTACCTTCCCTCACTTTCCAAGACTGCTACAAACCTAATCCTATGATTGATCAACACCAAACTTACCACACAGAGCCCTCATGACCCACTCTACATCCTGGTGCAGTTTGGAGGAGGGTGGACCATGGATGATGGGAGTTTAAGTACCTCTACTCACTTCCCAAGTCTGCTGCGACCCTCAGCCAATTACTGATTGAGACCAAACTTGGCACACAGAACCCCCATGACTGCCTTCACGTCCTGGTGAGGTTCGGGGGATGACTGACAATGGATGATGGAATTTGTAGTATTTTCACACCCTTCTGTTCCCACAGACCACTGTGGCCCCCAACAAACACCGATAAAGACCACACTTGGCACACAGAGCCCCAGTGACCCACTCCACATCCTACTGAAGTTTGGAGGGGGACAGAACATGGATGATGGGACTTGCAGTACCTTCCCTCACTTCCCAATCCTGCTACTAAACTATTCCAATGACTGATCAACACCAAATCTGGCACACAGAGCCCTCATGACTCACTCTACAGCCTGGTGCAGTTTACTGTGAGATGGACCACAGATGATGGGACTTGAAGTACCTTCACTCACTTCCGAAAAACAATGCACCCCTCATCCATTCACCAATACAGACCAAACTTAGCACACAGAGCCCCCATGACCCAATCTACATCCTACTACACTTTGGGGGGGGGGGAATAGAGATGATAGGACTTGCACTACCTTCAGTAATTTCATGATACCACTGCAACTCCCAATAATGATGGATCAAGACCAAACTTGGCACACAGAGCCCCCATGACCCACTCTACATCCTGCTGCGCTTCTCAAATAACCCGGGCAGGGCCGGGTCCCCAAGCTAGTAATTAAATATAATTAAAAAGGGTGAAGCAATAAAAAGCAGTGGAACTCTCTGCCCAGGACTGTGGTGGAGGTACCTTATTTGGAGCCAGTGGAGGGGGCGGAGCCGGGGGAGGAGCGGGGGTGGAGCTGAGGCAGGGGCGGAGCTGGGGGCGGAGGCAGACCCTTAGGCCCCCCAGGTGATCAGTGACCGGAATTCCGGCCCCTGGTCCGGTAGAAGTTGGACAGCCCTGGTCTAAATGATAAAATGTTACACTGGATTGTGTTAATCTATACCCTTGCTCAAATCTTTATAATTGGGTAAAGTACATGAGAGGCAAGAATTGGATGATCTACACAAATTCCACCACTCACCACCACCATTTTTGTCACCGTCTTTCTAAAGAGCAAACCACCTCTGTGTCTGTGAATGCACTTTAGAACTCAGAAGGTTCTAAATCAAGGTTCAGGGAAAGAAACTTCAAATATGGAAATACATACCATAGAAGGATATAGAAAATTGCTTGAGAGGACATATTTTGTCAGATATAGGTGGGCAAAAGCACAGTACTGGTCCCAGTGGTAAGGGGGGGGGGGGAGCTGCTTTTAAAATGTCTCTCATGCTCCTGCTTCACCTCAACTTACTTCAGTTATTACAAAGTGACATCAAAGTATAAAAGTTACCCGTACTCAATTCACTCAACAGGGAAGAAAGAGGAGGATGTTTCCATCTCAAATAGGCTTAGAGGAAAGCCAACAGATGCAGCCATTCTACCATTTTGAGCATGTTTTGATGCTGCTTTGCCATAGGTAAAATGTTGGTTAGTATGATATTGATTCTAATGCGCTTAGGTAGGCTCTGGAAAGAAACAAATGCTAGAATCAAGAATAAAATAAATGGTGCCCCCAAGACCTTTGGGGGAAGGGGTGGAGAAACAATTTTCCATAATTTACCTGGTTGTAAAAGGATTTTCTGCTCCGCCTTAATTAAATGAGCACATTTCTATATGAATATCTAAAAACAAAAAACAAGCAAACATTCAGTTCTGTTCCAATTTAAAGTGCCAAGGAAACAAAGAGAGGGGGGGGGGAGGGAGAAAAAAACATGCATACACCTTTATCAGATTGTATTTGAAATCATGGGTTTGCAACTCTTTTTAAAATACAATTATTTTGAAAATAGATGTGAGGCTCAAAAAGGTTGTCAAACAATGTTTGAAGAGAACTAACTGCCAAACAATACATTTCAAGAATTGATATTTAACTGTACAAGCCAAGCTGGATGCTTTGATATCATGAAAAGGAGAGCTGTAGAAAGGAGGTTTTGGGAAAAGGATAAAGAAACTGATCCCACCCCGCTTCAGGAAATTCAGAAGGCAGGTAAAGGAATCTCTCTGTCAAGTGGTATTACTATAGCTACCAAATGATATGAGGCAATTTGGATTAAGCTATGCTGCTAGAAAATACAACAAAATACTGTTTCATAATATATCTTACAATTAGAATTAGGAAATCCTATTACACTGACCAGCTAAAAGCAAATAATCATCATCTAGTAAGTGATTAAATAGATGTGACAAAATAGAAATGTGGGTTGCTGTGTTTTGAAGAATATTTTGGTGTGTTGAGATTAGCACAGACCACCAGATGTAATGCCTCTGATTAGCTTTGCAAGATTGCAACATGCTAATGACTGGCAAAAGCCACAACCTCATTTCTCAGTGCCAGGCTTCATTGAGTCTGGCAGACCCATATGTGGAAAGATTATGAACCATAAACAGAGAGAGAAGAAGAGGAACAGTCCCTATAAAGAGCTCTCACAAGGAGGCATGACACAAACTCTTCATAGGTTTTGGAAACATGAGAAGGAAACCATAATTAAAAAACAGTTTGGGTGAATACTAGGCATGAGAAAAATGAAACGGAAATTAAAAGGATTCGTAAGAGATTCGTATGTAATGGGACTTTTGAGGTTTTACGTATCGCTGCCTCAATCCCGGAAGTAGACTTCCTTTTACGGTCCTTGAAGCCAACAATTTGCGTTATGATCGTAAGAAATTCTTAAGTATTAATTAATTAATTATTGTATTACTCACTTCTCCCTGTCTTCTCCCCCTCATTTCCTTCCCTGCCTTCATTCAGCTTCTTTTTCCCCGCATTTCTATGAGGAACTGGAAGTGACGCTGCTGCTAGGTAGGCTAGGCAATGCATTCTGGAAAGTGTAGTCCTCCAGGCTTCCCCCCTCCTTCTCTTCCCCGTTGCTCTGCTGCCATGCCCCATCGCAGGGGCCTGCTTCACACACACACACACGCGCTGCTCCTCCTCTCTCTCTCCAGGCTTCCCCCCTCCTTCTCTTCCCCGTTGCTCTGCTGCCATGCCCCATCGCAGGGGCCTGCTTCACACACACGCGTGCACGCTTCTCCTCCTCTCTCTCCAGGCTTCCCCCCCCTCCTTCTCTTCCCCGTTGCTCTGTTGCCATGCCCCATCGCAGGGGCCTGCTTCACACACACACACACACACACACGCTTCTCCTTCTCTCTCTCCCTGTGCTCTCTCAGATGCTTCTCTTCCCCGTTGCTCTGCCATGCCCCATCGCAGGGGCCAGCTTCAGCCCTCCAGGTATGTGTTTTGGACTTCAACTCCCACCATTCCTCACAGCCTCAGGCCTCTTCCTTTTCCTCTCAGCCTGGGCAAAATTGGGCCCTCGCTCCCTCAGGATCTGGGTGAGAGAGAGGCAGCGAGGAGCGAAGGGGGGCTCCTCCTCCTTTTCTTTTGCTGCTTCCAAGAATAGAATACCCCCTCCCTCCCTCCCTTCCTCCTTCCCTCCCTTCCTCCTTCCCTCCCTCCTTCCTATTTGGAGAGTCCCATCTAGAATTCAGTGTGGTTTATTCAAGTTTTGGCCTACAACTCCAAGAAATCCCAGCCAATTTACCAGCTGTTAGGATTTCTGGGAGTTGTAGGCCAAAACCATCTGGAATGCGCATGCTCTGGCATACGAATTACTAACGAATTTCGTTAGTACTTAAGTTACATTTCCGAAATTTTTGGGAAATTTTTTGTAAGTCTTTCTTTTACTAATCAAAAAAAATCCCCCCCCCCATTTGATATAAGAATCGCCATTTTAGGATTCTAAACCATGCCTAGTGAATACTATTTCTAAAAACATTCTGAAATTTAAGTCTTTAGAACAAGATCTTGAATTTCAAGGCAGGCATTAAAACTCCCTCTGTAGTTTCTTCCTTGGGGAGTTTCCCACCGTTTTCTGTTCCAAACAAAGGAAATGAAGATGGACATACCTCAAGGATGGCATGAAACATAAGTCTCCGGGCTTAGCTTTTCTTCTCCAGTCCTTATGATGAAAAACAGAAATCTCAGGGCAAGAGTGCTGCCTCAAAAAATGTCCATGTCTCTGTATGTGTGCGCACACATTATATTCATATTTTTTTAGGTTTGGCATTCTTGTCTGAATGGCAAACCAGTGAGGACAATTAAAATGAAATGGTTTTATTGCTCAGAGTCAGCCAATACTGTTGACATAAAGAATGTTTATTCTGCACCTTTATCTGAGACAGAGAGTTTGACTCAAGGCTGAGAGAGTATTATTCACTCAAGACAACCATTTATAAATAACTAGCTTATGCCCCCCTAAGTTGTCTGTGTATGTATTTTCTGATGCTAATTATTAGAAATTCTCATTGTTAGCATTAGAATTGCATGATTGCTAAGTAGTTTAGGCTTGAATGCATTTTCCAGGCTATCTTACTGTTTATATTTAGTTAATTAGCAAAGTAGCTTTCCCATTAATGTGATATCATAAAAAATAAAAAATGCATAATTAGTGTAATTAATTTGTATGAATTCCTTTTTAATAATATGGTTTATTTGCACAATAGTTTATTCATTATTATAGCTTTACCTGGAAAGTGAGGTGCAGCCTGGAAAGGCTTCACCTATTTTAATTTTGACCCCTTACTACTGACAAGTTCTGCAGTCCTGGTTTACATCCTCCTATTGACTATTTTAGGAAATTCAGAAATTCAGTTATATTTTTTCTCTTTATCATAATTGGATACACATACCAGTTTCCTTAATTCATTAGTAGGGTGTTATATGTGATGAATTTCAACAAAAATCAATGAAGGGCATTTTGTGTTACATACCTTTAAAATAGGATTGTTTGAAAGGAAATAGAACCTCTTCCTTAAATAGAAGCTTCTATTTGGGAATTAATTAGCTGAAATACACCTACAGAAAAATGAAGTAAGCCCAATGGCTTAAAAAATTCATAGAATAAATGGAATTTTAAATATGCTGTAATTACAATGAATGGGCATGTTTGAAACCTGACAATGTTTTGAGTGGGGTCTGGGTTCAATTAAGTTAGCTTCAGAGGGAAACCTGACAGCACCCAAACCATTCTGGTGGTCCTTTGGTTCTGGTCAGGCTTTGGTTATTGAATCTGATATACTTCATTTCTATAACTGGTCCTTCTACATTTGTATCTTGCATCCCTTTTTGCATATCTGATATTACCAGTGTGCATTGTTGTTGTTGTTGTTGTTTGCCTTCAAGTCATTTCTGACATATGAAGGCCCTAAGACATACCTATTGTGGGGGTTTCTAGGCAAAACTTGTTCTGAGAGACTTTGCCCTTACTCTTTGGGAGTGTGCTCAAGATCAACTGCATTGGACTACATTATATGAGCCCGCACTGCCATATAATGCAGTTCAGTGAAGTGAAACTGCATTATGAAACTGCATTATATGGCAGTGTAGGTGGGGCCTTAGAAGACCAGGTATGGAAAGAGAAGGAGAATTACTAATACTGGTATATAACTAAATATCAAATATGTATCAACTTTGAAGCATATTTGTTAACCTAACCAATTGCTTTCCCTGTTCAAAGCCACTGGATATAATTTTCTCCCATCACTGAATGTACAAGGGACTGAATTTAGCTGTAGGGTGTAGAGTGTAGATATTGGTATGTATGAAATGAGGTGATTGCTCCCCCCCCCAAATGAAAATTCTGCCCCCTATCAAAAATTCCCTTCATCCCCCAAATTTCCAACATCAAAGAGAATGAAGCATTCAAAATTATTCACAAGTAGAACTCTCCTATCTCCCCTTTTTGGGCAAAGTCTTGGAATGTGTGGTGGCCTCGCAGCTCCAGGGGTTCTTGGACTATCTGGATCCATTGCAGTCGGGTTTCAGACCTGGTCATGGAACTGAGACAGCCATGGTCACCTTAGTGGATGATCTCCGCAGAGAGCTCAACAGGGGAAGTGTGTCCCTGTTGGTTCTCCTGGACCTCTCAGCAGTCTTCGATACCATAGACCACAGTATCCTTCTGGGTTGCCTTGTGGGGATGGATCTTGAAGGTACTGTTCTGCAGTGGCTCCAATTCTTCCTGGAGGGTTGTGCCCAGAAGGTGCCGGAGAGATAGCACAGCGGTAACAACAGCTGTGTTTGCAATCAGAAGGTTGCATGCTTGATTCCCGGGCTGGTCTGGACACCCAGTTGCGAGCCCTGTCCACTGTCCACCTAACAGATAGAAAACAAGCCAGCTATGAGTAGATGAACTAGGGACCGCTGAGGTTGAAGCAACAGCACCCCCTTGTGACATAATGGAGCAAACACACCCGCGACACAGCCAGAAGAGGAAAAAACCCCTTCTAATTGCACATGTTTGTCTGCACATGTTTGTCTGTACAATGTATTGTAATTGTATGTCAGTCGGCAGGGACTGTCTGCTGTATGTGTAATGTAATCCGCTCTGAGTCCCCTTCAGGGTGAGAAGAGCGGAATATAAATAAAGTATATTATTGTTGTTGTTGTTGGGGGACTCCTGCTCGGCCCCACATCCATTGTCCCGTGGGGTCCCGCAGGGCTCAATACTGTCTTCCATGTTGTTTAACATCTACATGAAGCCATTGCGTGAGATCATCAGGAGTTCTGGAGTCCGATACCATCTGTACACAGATGATGTCCAAATCTATCACTCATTTCCACAAAATGCTAAGGAGGCTGTCCAAGTCCTGAACCGGTGCCTGGCCGCATGTGATGATCTGGATAAGGGCAAGCAAGTTGAATTTATTTATTTATTATTTCAACTTGTATACCTCCCTTCCCAACAGGCTCAGGGTGGTTAACAACACAAACGTAAAACATTTACAACCAGCATTTAAAGCACAATTTAAAAACACAGCCAAGTAATTTAAACTAAGAGCAGAGCATATAGATTTGATGGAGCCTAAAGGTTGAACACCTGTCGGAAGAGGTTACTCTTACAAGCCCTCCGGAAGGAGGGCAGGTCTGTTATTGCTTGAACCTCCTCTGGCAGGGCATTCCATAAATTAGGTGCTGCCACCGAAAAAGCTCGCTGTCTCGTGGATGACAGGCAACAAGTTCTGATCGATGGGACTTCCAATATGTTTTGGTCCTCAGACCAAAGCAATCTCTGAGGAATATGCGGGGAATCCAGACAAGACAGAGGTCCTCCTGGTCAGTCACAAGACTGAACAGGGTATAGGATTACAACGTGTGCTGGATGGGGTTACACTCCCCTTGAAGGCACAGGTTTGCAGCTTGGGGGTCCTCCTGGATTCATCACTGAACCTGGAATCCCAGGTTATAGCGGTGGCCAGGGGAGCTTTCACACAATTAAAACTTGTGTGCCAGCTGCGCCCGTACCTTGAAGAATCAGACTTGGCCACTGTGGTCCATGCTCTCGTTACATCCAGGATAGACTACTGCAACGCACACTACATGAGGTTGCCTTTGAAGACTGCTCAGAAGCTTCAAATAGTCCAACGAGAGGCAGCCTCGATAATAACTGGGGCAGCGTACAGGGAGCATACAACTCCCTTGTTACACCAGCTCCACTGGCTGCCAGTTTGCTACCGGGCACAATTCAAAGTGCTGGTTTTGGTATATAAAGCCCTAAACAGCTTTTACTGTCTGAACGCATCTCCCCCTATGAACCATCATGGAGATTAAGATCCTCTGGGGAGGCCCTGCTGTCTCTCCCGCCATTGTTACAGGTGTGATTGGTGGGGACGAGAGACAGGGCCTTCTTGGTGATTGCCCCCTGGCTATGGAACTCCCTTCCTGGTGAGATCAGATCAGCCCCCTCCCTCCTGTCCTTCAGAAGAATGGTATAACTTGGCTGTGGGACCAAGCTTCCGGGACAGGGCAATAAAGCAGCAATAAAGATTACCAGGCCAATTAGATTAGACGCGGATGATTGAGGCAGTTTTAAATGGTGTATTTTAATATTGAGATAAATGTTTTTAATGTTTTATGTATGTGTATATGAATTCTTGTCCCGGCATTGAATGTTTGCCGTATATATGCTGTGCTCCGCCCTGAGTCCTCTTCGGGGCGAGAAGGGTGGAATATAAATGTTTTAAATAAATAAATAAATAAATAAACTCTAAAATGTGCTATATTTGCCTTCTCTTGAAAACTGTACTTATGCTTTTTCTTGGGATGCTAAGTGTATTTCTTAATACAAATGGGGGGGGTTTGCAATTCTCTACCTTTTTCTATTTAGTCAATAGAAGTTGAAACTATTGCAAACTGAACATCAGAAGCCTTGCAAACAGAAAAGAAATGTTTACTCAGCAAGGGAAATTCATACAGGAAAATTATCAGTTTTATAAGTAATTCCTAGTGAATAGTGCCAGAAACTATGCAGTTACTTGAATTAAAATATTTTTTAAAAAGAAAATGAACAGGGCAAAAGTAGGAAATCATGTATTTTATAGTCCATCTCAATGTAAGTAGGATTTTGTAGACACGTACATAACGAAACTGTATCTAGTTTTTATTAAAACTATTTGGGCTTCTTCTCCAAAAGACAAGTCACTTTCACGGGGACCTTAGAGTGAATTCGGCTCTGGCTTTATTCATTTATTCATTCATTCATTTACTTATTTAATATCCTGTCTTTCTTCTGGCGCAGGATTCAAGGTGGGAGAGGGGGCGGTATTCCTTCTTTTGTCTTTTATCTATGTCTTCTGTGGCTTCACCAGCAAACTTTTCTTTTTAGGAAGGATCACATTGTTTTCTTTCTGTTTATTCAAACCAATTTTATCACACTCTTATTCCACAGAACTCAAGTTAGCATTAGTTGCCTTCCCATTTTCATCCTCACTTGAAACAATTGAAGTAAAGTGAACAGTGAGATATTCCACCAGGAGCTGAACAGGGATTGCTTTTGTTGCATCATTTAAATTCATAGTAGTAATTGCAGCATTATTTGAAAGTGAACAGTATGCGCTTTGATGCAGAATCCTGTGTGCCTTATCTCAGTGCAATGCCACAGCACCAAATGAATGCAGAGTTATTGTACCCATATGTATTGTGATAGGGCAGATGGAAAAAACCTTCTTGAATCAAAATGGTATATACGTTCATTTCTTTTCCTCTAGTTACTTTTGCGTTCTTTGTTCTCGGTTTTGCAGTGACATTTTGACTTTATCTTGAAATGCAAATAAATAAGCCAGCCCCAAGCTAAGCAGGAGCCCTGGAGACATTTTACATTTTACAGTACTTGTAAAAAGGAAAAGAAAGACAGCATGTGATTACAAACAGTTGTCAAGTCATTCATCCTTTCCTCTTCTCTCCTCTTTTTCTGGTAGGGAAATATCAGAGGCAAACTCAGAAAATGCAATTGAGGTGGGATTCCTGTTTAACTCCTTTTCTGTTAGCCTGTCTATGCAGGACCTCAATGTACCTCACAGTTCAGTTTTAACCCCAATGATGTTTAACATATACCTGAAACTACTGAGAGTGGTCATTTGGAGTTTTGGAGCTTAATGCTATCAGCTGATAGCACCCAACTCTAGCTTTCCTTTCAATATAACTGCAATCAAGCTATTTCAGTTCTAGTCTATTCTCTATTGTGAGTAACAGATGGAACAAAGGCCAACAAATTGAAGTTTAAGAAAGAAGTGCTCCTGGTCAGCTGAAAAGCAGATCAAAGAACAGTGAGTCAGAAAAAGTTGGATAGAGTTACATTCCACCTGAAATCTCAGATTTGCAGTTTGGGTATACTCCTGAATTCAGGTTTAAGTGGGGATGCCTAGGTATCAATATTGGCCAGCATAGTTAAAACTAGTGCATCAGCTGCTTCTCATTCTTGAGGCATTGGACCTGCCAATATGCCTTGATTACATTCTGATTGAATGACTGAGATTGCACAGTCCTTGGTTTATGAAACTTTTGAACATGCAAGGGTCAGTCTGGGTGAAAAATTTAGTTCAGCACTTCTTTTTTAGATCTTTAAAGATCTGCCACATCCCTGACATATGTGAGAAAAGGGGATGACTTGTTTGTGTATTTATATCTGCCATGCAAGCAGTATTTACTCAAATGCTTTCTTCTGCACCATTGTTAAAGATACTCTGCCTTCTTTTATATTAGGACACCATGGTGTTGACAGAGTGCCTTATGCACAGACTCCATGGAAGCAAATGGAAGAAATATGACTTTGAGAGGAAAGTTCTTCTCCCTCTAACAGAAAGGGGTGCTGCAATACCACATGTCCTACATGGCTGTGTTCTCTTTGAATATTCCTTTGGAGAAAGTAGTTTCACATGAAGTGACGGATGCCCTTCTGCATGTGTGATCTTTTTTTGAGATGGCTGGGAACTTACAGGCTGGGAAATTGTAGAGTGTGTTACCATTGGGACCATTTCAATACTCACTTGGTGAGAGGAATGTGGGTGTGCTTTTCCCCAAGTTTGTCTGGCAGCCCTTATCCTGTATGTTGAATTACTCATCCTGTGCCTTAACAGTATCTACTAGGCATGGTTTAGAACCCAAAAATAGGAAATCGGAAATCTAATGGGGGATTTTTTTTTTAGTAAAAGAAAGACTTACAAAAAAATTTCCAAAAATTTATAAAATGTAACGTCATTACTAACTAAATACGATGGTCGTGCGAATGCCAGCGCGTGTGCATTCCAGATGGTTTTGGCCTACAACTCCCAGAAATCCTAACAGATGGTAAATTGGCTGGGATTTCTGGGAGTTGTAGGCCAAAACTTGAATAAATCACACTGAATTCTAGATGGGACTCTCCAAATAGGAAGGAGGGAGCAAAAGAGGGAGGGAGGGAGGGGGTATTCTATTCTTGGAAGCAGCAAAAGAAAAGGAGGAGGAGCCCCCCCTGGCTCCTCGCTGCCTCTCTCTCACCCCGATCCTGAGGGAGCGAGGGCCCAAGTTTGCCCAGGCTGAGAGGAAAAGGAAGAGGCCTGAGGCTGTGAGGAATGGTGTGAGTCGAAGTCCAAAACACCTGGAGGGCTGAAGTTGGCCCCTGCGGTGGGGCAGGACAGAGCAACGGGGAAGAGAAGGGAGGGGGGAGAAGCATCTGAGAGAGTGCAGAGAGAGAAAGGAGGAGAAGCGTGTGTGCGTGTGTGAGTGTGTAGTTGGCCCCTGCGGTGGGGCAGGACAGAGCAACGGGGAAGAGAAGGGAGGGGGGAGAAGCATCTGAGAGAGTGCAGAGAGAGAAAGGAGGAGAAGCGTGTGTGTGTGTGTGTGTGTAGTTGGCCCCTGCGGTGGGGCAGGACAGAGCAACGGGGAAGAGAAGGGGGGGGAGAAGCATCTGAGAGAGTGCAGAGAGAGACAGGGAGAAGCGCGTGTGTGTGTGTGTAGTTCGCCCCTGCGGTGGGGCAGGACAGAGCAACGGGGAAGAGAAGGGAGGGGAGAGAAGCATCTGAGAGAGTGCAGAGAGAAAGGAGGAGAGCGCGCGTGTGTGTGTGTGTAGTTCCCCTGCGGTGGGGCAAGACAGAGCAATGGGGAAGAGAAGGGAGGGGGGGAGAAGCATCTGAGAGAGTGCAGAGAGAGAAAGGAGGAGAAGCGCGCGTGTGTGTGTGTAGTTGGCCCCTGCGGTGGGGCAGGACAGAGCAACGGGGAAGAGAAGGGAGGGGGAGAAGCATGGAGGACTACACTTTCCAGAATGCCTAGCACAGCAGCGTCACTTCCAGTTCCCCATAGAAATGCGGGAAAAAGAAGAAGATGAATAAAGGCAGGAAGGAAATGAGGGGGAGAAGACAGGGAGAAGTGAGTAGTACAATAATTAAAAATTTATTACGATCATAATGCAAATTGTTGGCCTCAAGGACCGTAAAAGAAAGTCTACTTCCTGGTTAGCTGCCGTGATGCGTATAAACTAGAAAGTCCCATTACATACGAATCACTTACGATTTCTTTTAATTTTCATAACTTTTTTCTCATGCCTAGTACCTACATTTGACAGTTTTTTTCAGGAATGATCTTGCAGTAATATGGAATTTTGTGTCCTCCAGGCAAGAGCCATCCATGCCCCTATTCCCATAGTGTCACCTTTATGTTCAGAACCCAAACAGAGACTGGTAGCTTTCATGTTAATGGGGTGGAAAATCCACTCCAAGTGGTAATCTGAACTTTAAATGTGTAGACTATATGGAAGTCAAGAGTGACATTTGTAGATAGCCCATGTTTCTCAGGCTGGAACTTCTTCTGGAAAGTGTTGGTTCTGAAAAATCCTGAAAATCTCTTGGGAATACAGGTGGAAAGGTGAAAGAAGCAAAAACCACCAGCATTGAAGCCATGATTCTTCGCCATTAACTTTGCTAGAGTGGCTATGAATGTCTGATCATCATCTCTGAAAGCAGTTACTTTATTCTCAGCATGAAAATTTAAAACAAAATGTTGGTGGACAGCTTAAATCTAACCATAAAAATATGGTATAAATTGGGAAGCCCTGGCATTCAAGCATTACAAGTGGAGGTCAGTTGTTACCAACCATGCTATGGATTTGGAAGAAATGTGCAAAGAAGAAGGAATATCAAGCAAACCTTTGTTGTAACCGTCTTCCATCTGGAAATATGTATACCTCAATGTGAAAGACAATGTGGACCCAGAATAGGTCTTCACAGTCACTTACGGACCAACCATCAAGACTTTAATTTTAGTACACAATCATACTCGGACACGAGTGATCACCAATGGTGGTGGTGGTGGTGATGATATAGTTTAGCACTTTAAACATCTCCTTTAAAGTTGACACAAAAATGCAAAATTGATCCAATGCCCTGCTGACACAGACATCATCACCTGGTATTAGATAAGAATTTCTCTATCTTCATAATACGTAGCTTTAAAGGCAGAAAGAGACATTTCTGTTTGGCCCATTTTTAACTGAGTTTTTAACCGATGAATTCCTACAGTGGTGTCAGTTGGATTAATTTCATTCTCTCAAAGTAGAAAAAAATTCAATTAATAACAAAAGGTGAAATAAATGACTTTTAATAGGTATGACCAATTGTTTGAATGAAGCATAGCATATGCATTATTGTAACTAACATCACATGTAATGGTCTCTAGAATCAGACCTTGTTGTTAATTTAATGAATTAAAAAGCATAGCAAAGTGAACAGTGTAAGATGAATAGACATTAGACAATATTGATTGGAGCATATTTCTCATAACATTTAAGCTTTCAATTCAGGTAAAGTCTGCATCTTCTGCTTTGTAGTATATTGGGGTCAATGTTGATTTTTCAAAGATCAAATAACAACCTAAAATAGGTTCCACTTTTAACATTAAACCATAAATATCCCTCTTTCACATTTTTTCTCTCAATATCTCCCTGCTATTCCTGACTCATGCCTATTTTCCTTCCCAGGCAATTTTCTAAACAGATATTCAACGTCTTTAAAATGGTGGTGGAGGGCCTGCTTCAAGCAGCCAAGAAATACATATGAAATGAAAAGAAATGCCCAAGGATACACAGGGAGGGCAAAGCCTAATGTATGATCTGGGTTTTTAATTTTCTTTTAAGCTTATTTTAAACTTCCACAATATGAGATATTTCTGTCACCTCTGTCTTCCCAAGAGAGAAGGAAATGAAACATTTAGCCCTCCCTTAACAGGCCCCATATTGAATGGACTTATTTTACTTAACTTCAAGATAGTGACAGTAATTGTCAGGAGAACATTAAAGAACCAAAATTAGATCCACACAGTTGTGCACAAGGGACATTGTGATGTACTGAGAATCCTAAGCATCCTTGACATTTTGGAAGTTGATTGGTGTTTTTGAAACCAATCTTGAAGCATTTATGGAGTCATTTCATTATCTATCTTCACTTGCAACAGGAGGTTGGGTTCCTGACCTGGAAGTCGGGGTCATTTTCCATGGTTTGCTTCTTGAGTGATACGGTTGGTTAGGAAACAAAAACTACTATTTATGTTCACATGAAAAACACCACAATTTCTACTTAATTTGAGTGACACAAAGCAAGCTTTAGAGGTCTCTAGAACTCTTAATCTATTGGGCAAAATAGTAGAGAGGGGAGAGATTGACTTTCATCACAAAGGGCTAAAATTGGTGGCACATGTCCATTTTGGCCAGGTCACCCATAGAGCTGGCTGGCTCCCATTAGATTATGCCAGCATGGTTCTGTGAGTGAAGGAGGGTGAAGCCGGCATATGCCGCTGCCATGGCAACACAGGAGGGCCCCCATGTGGCTGTAGAATCCATGCGGGGGGGGGGGGAGCTCACCCTTCCCCCCATCTGATTACCCTCACCTGGATCCAAGTGATATGGAGCACTAGATTCCCCACAGCCCTCAATGAAGCAGAGAGATGCCGGTGGCTGTGTGACAAGGCTGTGTATGTTAATGCTCGAAATGATCAACTGGGCACCACACATTTGTGACCTAGGGCTAGTCATCCTCTTTCATCCTGATCCACCTCACAGGTCAACTGAAATTGAGAAGTTGTGTATGCTTCCTGAAGTTCAATGGAGGAAAAACAAGGTGTAAACGTGACTATTAAATAAAAACAAGCAAACATTCCCTCTGAAATTTTACAAGCTAGATACAGAATATGAAATAGAAAAGGATAAACATCCATTGACATCATATCATGTGCCATTACTCTATGAAGGAAGAGGTGTTAGGCCTTGGAGTCTCCATTTGTTTGCATAGGGAATCTACACTAATCCAAGGAGTTATGGAGTATGGCTCCCACCATCGATGTCTAATGGATGGGACTGACTGGGGCTGGTGGGAGTTGGATTCCAACAGTAACTGAAGGATCAAATTTTCCCTTTCATTAAGGTCATTTTTTCCATGATATCAAACTGTGATGGTTGAGTACACTCCTCAAATATTCATGCATTCTATTCGGGCATGAAGTAAAGTATAAGCCTGGTGAGTAGAGTGCTGATAGGTTTATGCCCAGTTAATAAGATTCTGACTTCCTCTAAATGTGGGTACTGTCTCTTCTACACAAGGAAGGATTGTGCCATGTAATATTCCCACAACTAGCGGATCAAATGTCTTAGAGAAAATGGCTTTGTGATCCATTGTCATCTTTTGCAAGTTTTGGAGCTCTTTTGGTCAGCCAATGGGTGTTTTGCTGTCTTAATGACTTTAGCTCCATAATTACCTTTGTGAGCATGATGCTTAGTGGCATTTCTGGTTAAAGTCCTAATTAGCCTTCTGTAACTAATGAGCATGTGAAAGTTTGGCTTGTGGCTTATTATCTTACTCATTATTATGAATGATATGGTGATGGTTTAAAGCCTGCCAGTTTTACATGGAGACATAATTATTTATGAAAAGGCCATGCCCGAGAAATGGAAATAATTATAATTAGATTTAATCTTTTCATGGTTTATGTATTTTTCCCCAGAGAAACAGATGCCTATGGGGCATTAATTACCAATAGGGGAAATTTAAGGGACTTTACCACACTGTCATGTCAAAAACATAAATGCCTGGAGTCTAAACTAATCTATGATCATGACATTTATTTTTTTTCTTTATGTGCAGATGTAGCTAGCCAGGTTACTCATACATGCCTATATGCTCAGAAAAGGGTAAATGTGATGTGGCATATAGGTCCCTCAGGAGTTATTCTCTTGCTTAAGTGGATGCATAATTTGGCCTGTTTCAACCATGTTTTAATATTGAGAAAACCTAGAATATTCCAATTCTGTTTCAGATCTGGAGGGAAGAATGTAATGAGGACTGACACCTTCTGCCCATAACTTCCCAGTCACAGGCCCCTGACTCTCTACTGCATTCTATTCATTCCAAACACATTTGGTGGCAGAACTGGTGTCTGGTACACATTTCCTAAAATGTCCCATTCCTCTCTAGCATCTAAAATACTGATAGAGGACCACATCAGACACCAGAGCTTGCTTCCCCCTGCCTGGCCTTGCTGTCTCCGGCGCTGGGAGAGCCAGAGCGGGCGGGCGGGGAGTGGGCGGGTGTCACACCTCAAGGGCCTCAGAATAACAGGATATAGAAATGGCTCCAAGATTTGGGAATATATTCATAAACAGATATATGTGCTTGCTAATCAAACTAATTTTTCTAATTAATTTCTTTTGATGCATGATAAAACTACAGCTTCTGGATCTAAGTGCCATTAATTTAGTATATCTTATAAGGAACATATCTTTGAAAAAAATCCCATTGAATTCATTGTGTTTTCCTCCCACAAATGTGGGCATAGGTTTACAATTTCAGTTACTAAGAATTACTATGCACATTTAATTTTACTGACAAAGACCTTTTTATACAGCAGACCTGCAGTGCATTCATAGTAAATATTTACAGTGGTTTTGATACTACTTTGTCTGCCATGGAATCATGGAATTTAGGATGTGTTGTGTTATCAAGAATTCTGCACTGGAGAACCTGAGTTCCTGTTTCTGTTGCACTTTAAGTACTTCACCAAAGTACAAATCCTAGTTTTAGAATGGTTCCAATCTGATATAGGCTAGGTGTATGATGTGGCTGCTCTCCTGATTGCACACAAGACATATTCATTACATATAAACTACCCAGGATTATTATTCTTAGATAAGGCCACTACCATCACCATCCCTGTCAAGTTCTTTACTTTGCTGAAACTTTGACAGTAAGGAGGGAATAGTCTCATTCCATCTGATATGGTCCCATTCTATCTGAACATTAGGAAGAACTTCCTGACTGTGAGAGCCGTTCAACAGTGGAACTCTCTGTCCTGGAGTGTGGTGGAGCCTCCTTCTTTGGAAGCTTTTAAACAGAGGCTGGATGGCCATCTGTCGGGGGGTGCTTTGAATGCAATTTTCCTGCTTCTTGGCAGGGGTTGGACTGGTTGGCCCATGAGGTCTCTTCCATCTCTATGATTCTGTGATTTGCTATTACCATCTCCCCTTCTTACTGTCATTGACAAGTTTACTCCAGGTTCTTTTATGACATTCAAAACTCTTTTTCACTCATAACTTTATTCCTAGTTTGCTTTTTGTATTTAAGAGTCTGTAAACAACATAAAAAGTACGGAAGACAAATGGGAACATCTTGAAGGATTAGAAAGAGCATAGTACAGAAGATAAAAGAGAAAGAAGAAAGCCCTTTTGAATAGTATGGATTATTCCTTCCTGCAGAAACCATCTTCTTCACTGATAGATATGTGGCAAGGCAGAATGAAGTCTCTTTCACATACAAAAAAGTGTAAAATAAACCACTATGTTACAAAGGTAGTGAAGCTCTGCAAAATGTTTTCTGTGGGAGGCAGACTTGGTGCATCACGGTTCAAATACAACCCTTATATAGCCGTTCCTTGAAAATTCCATAACTGTGATATACATATCATGACGGAGGCTTTCCATCATGAGGATGAAGCAACAGCACCACCTTGTGACGTAATGACCCAATCACACCCTGTGACACACCCTGTGATTCAGCCCTGTGACGCACCTGTGATGCAGCCCGAAGAAAAATCCTTCTAAAATTGTACTGTTATATGTTGTATGTTGTATGTAATTGTATGTGGAACCAGCAGGGACTGTCTGCCGTATGTGTGATGTAATCCACTCTGAGTCCCCTTCGGGGTGAGAAGAGTGGAATATAAATAAAGTGTATTATTATTATTATTATATCTATCTGCTAAAATGTAGAATGGTAGACCTACCCTGAATGCTTTGCACATTTCAGATGAGCAGCATTCAGGTGCTATTTCCCCAAAAGTTCAAAGAATTATCAGGATTCTGGACTGCTAAATGAAACATTAGCAATTTCACATTAGCAGATTGTGGGCATCTCAAGATGGAAGGGGATCTTCATCCACAAAAATGAGAAGTAGTGAAACCTATTTGGGCAAGAGTCCCATGTTTAAAGTGCAATCCTTTAAAGTTGGGCTGAATTTATACCATGACAATAGAATCTGGGCTAATTTTACTATGTATAAGGGGGAAATACAAATGGTCAGACTGATCACTGGTAGACTATAAATCAGTGGTGTGTTCTTCCACTGGGATACATCCCCCACTCTCATGGATAATCTTTGATGACAATACTGATGCACATTTCCATGGCCAATCTGTAGGTTCAGGAAGGTAATGGCTCTATCTTGAAATCCTGTAATGCTTACTAATGGAGCCAAAAGCCCAAATCTTTAATGGTAAATCTATGTCTCAATATCCAAACATAAACACAGGTAGGCTCATTTGTGTGCATTAATGAGTATAGCAATAACGACCTTGGAAATTAAAAATATACAAATTATCCCAAATATTCAGATTCTTTGTTCCTAGAGATGATTTGCCTCATTGTCAAAGAACCTTATTCACTACATGACAAACAACTTCCCTCTCCCTTCTTTGTGATAATCAATTTCCTTCTTCTAAAAAGACAACAAACACACCAGGAAAATGTATTCTTTAGTATGCTTTTATAATTTGAATTTTCTCCAATCAATTTCTGTGTGATTATTTTTAATGGTTCCTCCCCCTCTTCCTCTTCCTTCCCAGGCCATGAGCTGTATATAATTCAGCTGTCTTTTATAAATGTATATAGTAGTAGATTTTGATCTTCAACGTCAACACATGAGCACCTAAAACCTGTTTTAGTTCTGACTACAGGATACCCATTGAATCAGTGAGATTTACCTGTATATACATATTGATTGAAATGGGCCTAGTCAAGTTGAGACTAACCAATAGGATGCTAGTCAAGATTTGTTATGGAATTTTGAATGCAGTGCAATTTTATTTTGAATTTCTGAAAATCAGACCAAATTCTTAAACTACAATATTCAACTGGTATCTTGTTTAACAATTTTAGTCATTTTATGATCTACCTACCTTTAAAGCCTCACATTATCTTACACAGCAACACAGCCATTTTCAAGGTGCTGGTGAGCAGGGTGGTGAGTGATGTTATGTCTAGCCCTCCTTAGTTGTTGAATGCAATGGGAATGACATCTGCAACAGAATCCTAACAAGATCCTTACATAATTTCTGCAGCTGTCTCACTTGTACCCTGTGACCAGGAAAGGGCTGGTCTTATCTTTACAAACCACCCCGCTCTGCACTAATTTAGAAATGACTGTGTTTGATGGTGGATGGCTTGTAAGTCTTCAAAGGTATCTTTTTCAAGGGCAGCAATGAAACATCTTAGCTATATCCCTGTGGTTGTTTCTTCCAGTAAAGGATCTTAATAACAATTTTAATAGGCATAGTCAAGTCAAGTCAATTTGTCTATGGCACAACATCCATTAGAAAACATTATGAAACTAACATACTTACATTAAACAAGGGAATATTGTGTGTAAGGGGATACAGAAATGAGAAAAAGGTTATTGAATAAAAATTTAGGGCAACAAATATGATAGTAGCTAGCTACTATACTTCTAAATGGATAAAGTCTTGGGGAAGAAGATGTTGTATAATTTCCAGTCCCGCTCTAAATGAGTAAGAATAGGAAGAACCTTGGCATTTCTGTTCTTCAAGGTCCCATGGAGTTTCCATGGAATCGTGCCCATGAAATTAATGGAGAATAGATAATTCATAAAAATGGGTTCAATTTCATTAGAATGACTTAGAATTCCAATGTACACTTTCTTAGATTTTATTAAAACATCCTTCTTGCTGGGTGGTTTTTGTGGCTTTTTACTCCCTCAACCTCTTCGTGGCCATTCCTTTGTTCAAAGTCAATGTTCAATGTAGTCTTGGCGTATTTGCTTCAATCTTTCAAAGTTGCAGTAAAGATGCCTTATTAAGGGCAAGTTCACCTCAGTGACACTGTATCCTCTACAAATGCTAGGTCAGAAGAATAAGTGGTTTTTAAAGAGTCATGTCAGCAGGAAAAAAGCATGTTAGGGGGCTGACAGCCCAAGTCGCAATCCTGTTAAGTTGAAGAACTAAATAAAATTGGCTGAAACTCAAGTACTTTGACTTAACTGGGTTGTGAAACTGAATGAGAACACATAAAAGTGCAATCTCTCACTCTAAATCCCCAAAGTATTCTTCAGTGCAGTAACGATGGATTCGATGGATTAATCAATAAAGTCTGGGTAAATTTATAAAAGCCTCATAAAATTGTGTTGTTTTTCTTAATAACATAATGTTGTCACCTGACAACAAGGGGGGAAAGCCATTTTTTCTTTGTTGCATCAGAACACCTCACAAATATGCTGAGGAGGAGAACAAAAAAGGGAAGGAGAGGAGAAAATATAAGACATAAGACAAATAGAAAACTCACTGTAACATGTATTTATTACAGGTAGCAACGTTACCATGTCTATGCATACATAGTATTTGCTAGTTTAGGTCCTGTCTGCATTAATGTAATTTCTGGGTTTTTGGCCTCAGCCATACACATTCTCTCTGATCAGTTATTCTACTGTTATTCTGGATTTGCCCATGCTCTGTTCTGTAGTCTGCATTCTCTCTCTCTCTCTCTCTCTCTCTCTCTCTCTCTCTCTCTCTCTCTCTCTCTCTCTCTCTCTCTCTGCCCCATGGGCAAAGAACATCTGATATACAGCCTTTCATCATAAGATGTTATGAAACCTTCCGTATTTCTAAGTAAACCTGTAATGAAGCATAATGCTGCTTTATTTTTCTATTAGACACTGTATGAAACTGGTGATGGCATGTATCTGATGTTTGATCATCTTTTGCTTGTAAATAATAATTACTCTGCTTATGTGATACAGCAC
This sequence comes from Anolis apletophallus, assembly GCA_030556195.1. Lineage (NCBI taxonomy): Eukaryota > Metazoa > Chordata > Lepidosauria > Squamata > Anolidae > Anolis > Anolis apletophallus. Next base: position 100,369,688 of record JARBWK010000001.1, read on the forward strand.
TGTCTCCAAAATTATTCTTGCTTTATTCAAAAATATTCTTGCTTTATTTAAAATAAATTGAGGCATGACAGGAACCCCTAAAGTAGTCCATATAAACAAAATGTGGATAGATAAGAAAAAATATTGCTCCTGTTTTGTGGGTTTCCTTAAAATGAGTCAAACATTTTCTCTGCACTTCATTCTAGATCTTTGAATCGAACAGCTCATTTAATAAGCTGCTGCTGATAATTTCAAGGAGAAGCTGAGTGGAGGAATTACCCTTTGCCTGCTATTTTCATCGTTTGTTGCATAGATCCTTTTCCTCTCTTTGAATAGTGCACACATTTCACACAATTTCATCTCCTGTGATCACAAGACTAATGCCAGGACCTTATCATAGAAATCACAATCTCGGCAAGATGATTCAAAATTCAGGACTGCTGTATTGATGGCAGAGGAACTGGACTAGGTTTCTAAAACTCAACTTGAAGAAAGTAGTCAGGAATCTTCCCAAAAACCCCACTTTCCAGAGGAATCAAGAGCTTAATATTTTACTAATCTGACATTTTGAAGTAGGAGGCTCCAGGAAAAACAGACACTCACTTTCAAGCCTGGAATCAGACCAGGGTTTTAGCCCTTAAGTATCCAGACTTTTCCGGCAAAAGATGTGCAAGCAGTCTTATGAGGAAGAAGCTCCCAGAAAGCCTTAATTCGCGTCCAGACTTCATTGAAGCAAGCGGCTGACTTGGAGCCAAGAAAACATAAAGATCAAGAAGTGGTTGTATTACAGTACCCTGGAGAGCTCCATGTGAGCCACTTGCTTGTTAATTGCTGTCAAGTAGACATTTATGGCAACTCTAGACACAACTTTTGATGGAATTTGCATCAGCTTTCAAATCATTGCACACCCTGACTTCTCAAAAGTGAGCCAAAAGTTAAACTGCCTAAATTCAGGGTGTCTTCTAAAAACAGAAGATTAGTGGAACATTTCTGCCTCCCTTCACCCCTACATTGCTTACTACGGAAACCCTAGAGATTATGCTATCTTCTTTCCAGGAATTGGAAGTTCAAGGACCATGTGCAAACACAGTAATAGTGTTGTATTTTTACTACCCTCTCCTCCTGTATTATTATATTTGCGGAAAATTGCAGCTTCTAACAAAATATGACATTCAACTGTTTCAAATAGTGTACTTGATGCCATTGAGTCAGTCCTACTATTATCCACTGTCTCTTCTATAAGAACAGCCTGCTCTGCCGCCTGGGAGGGCTGGTTCTTTATAAAGCATCTATCAGCATGAAACTGATAAAGTTTTGCAAGTTGGTTTGTGTTGCAAATGGTATGTGATGGGAACTCATGAAGAAGGGGCCGTGCCACCAAGAACTTTCCCAATTCTACTAATTCTTCTGCTGCTAACCAACAATAATACTGCTGATGCAATATCTTAACCATGCAATCAACTGGTTTTATGGCTTGTTTTAATTATGGTTTGTTTTAGGATAACTATTTTAACTTTATTAAATCATGTTTGTGTTATATTACTCTTGATGGGTGATACAGCAATACATTGGTGTAGCTTTACCTGTTTATTAAACTAATTTGCAAGTGGCAACACACTTTATATATGAATGTACACCTAAAATAATTGTTTAAAACAGATAAAGGATACATGTACAATACATATCTTGTGTGTATATATGCTGAAAAGAAAGAAAAAATGGAATCAAAAAAGTTCATAGGAACAAGAAAGAATCTATCTGAGAATAAGTTCTCTATACAAAGATGCTCAGAACAGACTGACAGCAGGGTGTGTGTGCACAAGAAGAAACAAGAAATGAAGCTTACATAATATAGAGATGACTAGAAGAAAAAAGCTAATAAAATTTGAATTAAATAAAATGGGAAAATATTTAGCAGGAAAATAGAGTGTTGATAACATTTGTAATCATTATGTGGAAATACAATAACAAACTCTCATACTAAGATAGTAAAGGACAAGAAATGGACTTCAATTAAAAGAATTCATAAATTATTTTTTTATGTTGTATATCAGGGCTGTCCAACTAGCGGCCCGCGGGCCATATATGGCCCCCAAGCCCCTTCCCCACGGCCCCTACCCTCCTGCAAGATATCTTCTTTTTTAAAGATTTTTTTTAAAAAAAATTATTATTATTTTGAATATTTTTTGAATATTTTTTTGAATATTTGTATTTATTTCGTGGGGGGGGGCAGGGAGGAGGAGCAGGCTCCCTTCCTCCTCCTCCTACTTCCCTCCCTCCATGAGTCTGGGGATGGCTGGCTGCAGCCTTCCCTTTTGCGGCGGCCACAAACCTGAAGAAGCAGGCAGGCAGGCAAGCGGAGGTGAAGGGAAGGGAGGGGGAAGAAGGGAGGCAGCAAATAAAGTGTGTGTGTGTTCGTCCTCCTCGTGCGCTCCCCCTCCCTGTTGCCTCGGCACTCTTACCTGTCTTCTTGTTTCCCTCCCTCTCTCTCTCTCCCTCCCTCCCTCCCTCCTTCTCCCTCTTTCCCCCTTTCATTCCTTCCCCCTTGCACCTCCTGAACGAAAGAGGGAAGGAGAGAGTGCACCAAGTGATAGGGAGTGGCCAGAGCGAAAAACGGGGCGGGGCCGTGTTCGGAGCGCGCGGGGGGGGGGCTGCTCATCCATTCCCATTCCGGCTTCCTCCTCTTCTGAGGATTCCTGCCAAGTTTGGTCCTGATTCATCATTATTTGAGTCCACAGTGCTCTCTGGATGGAGGAGAACTACAACTCCCAAACTCAAGGTTCAGTACTTTCTGTTGCTCTCATGAGAGTTCAGTCTGCCAAGTTTGATTCAACATGGCTGAGGAACGCTTTGATTGTGTTTTCCCCTTATGGCAGAAGGAGGTAGGACTGGATGGCCCTTGGAGGTCTCCTGTTCTAGGGACCCATTGTAATTATTATTATTATCATCATCATCATCATCATCAGAGGCTCAATGGCCATCTGTGAGGAATGCTTTGATTGTGTTTTCCCCTTATGGCAGAAGGAGGTAGGACTGGATGGCCCTGGATGGCCCTTGGAGGTCTCCTACTCCAGGAACCTGTTGTTGTTATTATTATTATTAGCAGAGGCAGAATGAATATTATGCCTTATCATTCAGGGTTATAGGCCTGTGTGGAAGGGCCCTGGCTTCTTATTTGACATCCTTTCCACACATCTGAATAAAATCCCATGTTATTTGCTTTAAACCAGATTATATGAGTGTGGACTCCGATAATCCAGTTCAAGGCAGGTATTCTGGGTTATATGGCTGTGTGGAAGGGCCCTGAGTCCACACTGCAATATAATCCAGTTCAAAACAGGTTTTGTGGGTTATATGGCTGTGTGGAAGGGCCCTGAGTCCACACTGCAATATAATTCAGTTCAAAGCAGGTATTCTGGGTTATATGGCTGTGTGGAAGGGCCCTGAGTCCACACTGCAATAAAATCCAGTTCAAAGCAGGTATTGTGGGTTATATGGCTGTGTGGAAGGGCCCTGAGTCCACACTGCAATATAATCCAGTTCAAAGCAGGTTTTGTGGGTTATATGGCTGTGTGGAAGGGCCCTGAGTCCACACTGCAATATAATCCAGTTCAAAGCAGGTATTCTGGGTTATATGGCTGTGTGGAAGGGCCCTGAGTCCACACTGCAATAAAATCCAGTTCAAAGCAGGTATTCTGGGTTATATGGCTGTGTGGAAGGGCCCTGAGTCCACACTGCAATATAATCCAGTTCAAAGCAGGTTTTGTGGGTTATATGGCTGTGTGGAAGGGCCCTGAGTCCACACTGCAATATAATTCAGTTCAAAGCAGGTTTTGTGGGTTATATGGCTGTGTGGAAGGGCCCTGAGTCCACACTGCAATATAATCCAGTTCAAAGTAGGTATTCTGGGTTATATGGCTGTGTGGAAGGGCCCTCAGTCCACACTGCAATATAATCCCGTTCAAAGCAGGTATTCTGGGTTATATGGCCGTGTGGAAGGGCCCTGAGTCCACACTGCAATATAATCCAGTTCAAAGCAGGTTTTGTGGGTTATATGGCCGTGTGGAAGGGCCCTGAGTCCACACTGCAATATAATCCAGTTCAAAGCAGGTATTCTGCATTATATGGCTGTGTGGAAAGGCCCTGAGTCCACACTGCAATATAATCCAGTTCAAAGCAGGTTTTGTGGGTTATATGGCTGTGTGGAAGGGCCCTGAGTCCACACTGCAATATAATCCAGTTCAAAGCAGGTTTTGTGGGGTTTCCTGCCTGGGTATTCTGGGTTATATGGCTGTGTGAAGGGCCCTGAGTCCACACTGCAATATAATCCAGTTCAAAGCAGGGACTGGGACTTGAGACTGGGATTTTGGTGTTCATCTCTACCTCCAAGTCAAAGCCCCGGTGTCGTCCACAGACACCTCCAAGGCGGGGAGGGGGCGGAGCCAGGGAGGGGGCGGAGCTGTGGTGGGGCGGGGGTGGAGCTAGGGAGGGGGTGGAGCGGGGGGCATAGGACATCCCCTGGGCAATGTCCTTACTGATGACCTTCGGCCCCCCAGGTCATCAGTAACCGGAATTCCGGCCACAGGTCCGGTAGAAGTTGGACAGCCCTGTTGTGTATTTTAGGAAAACAAAGGGTGAAACAATCTGCTTAATAGTGTATAAAGGAAGACACACATATGAAACTTAAGAGACAGCAGTACAAAATTATGAGGATTTGCACTCTATGGGGGAAAGACTAAGAGAAAGATAGATTTTATGGAAAGGTAATGAATTATCTGCTTCATACATGGAAGACACACAAAAAGCCTAAAATAGAAGCAAGGGGGTGGAATTAGCAGAAAGGCTGGACACATTGCTGTTAAAAATGAGAGGAGGATTTTAGGTGGCAAGAGAGATACAATGGAATCAATTATTAATAAGGACAAAAGGTAAATAGTCTATTAAAGAAGATTAAAAGCAGTCAAGATGAATGCCCCAAAACAGAAGATATATTTTTGAATCCATTCATTAGCTTGATAATTCTCTATGCTAATGACAAAAAGGGGTTTTTGGTTTTTTTAAAAGGTGTATTGAAGGTTTGTCTCACCAAGCATAATGATCGAAGATATCCTGAGAAAACAGCCCTATGATTACAATCTGGGTCTGTTAAACACTCAGAATATACTCTTCCTCTCCTCCCTCATCTGCAGAGTTTTCACATAAATAAAAGACTTCTTTAAATGACAGTGACTAGAATCAGTTGTTGAAGAGTGAATCAACATATAGGTAAACTAAATAGATTTCACAGAGCACCTGGTGGTGCCATGGGTTAAAACCTTGTGATGGCAGGACTGCTGACCAACAGGTCAGTGGTTTGTATCCAGGAAGAGCACGAATGAGCTCCCTCTGTTAGCTCCCTCTCCCCATGGGAAATATGACAGAAGCCTCCCTCAAGGATGTTAAACATCAAACATCCGGGTATTGCCTGGGCAACATCCTTGCAGATGGCCAATTATCTCACACCAGAAGCAACCTGCAGTTTCTCACGTTGCTCCTGACATGAAAAAAAGTCCAAATGTTAAAGAAGCTGTCCAATATTCGAAGCCTATATAGGGTGTGATTTTGTTGAGAAATATGATAGAAATGGATTTCTAGAATAATCCAATTGATGAGGCAGAAGCTGAACATCAACCACTTAGACACCCACCTGTAAGAAGTCTATGATTGCAGCAACCCTTCTTGCTCGTATTCAGCAGTAATTGATACCAGAGATAGAATACCAAATTGCAGCCAATAGCCACAGATAAACCCCTGTATGAATTAATCTCATATTTAAAACTCACCTTAAATGGTGTCTAACACTGTCCGTTCCTGACATGGAAAAATTTAACACCTTAGTCGGAACAAACAATAATGATATCAGCCAGAGTGTTGTCATTTCTGAAAGATGAGCTGCCAATGAGACTTCTGTAAGAAAGTCAACTTCACTTCAGGAAGTATGAGAACCAGTGCAAAAGGCCCAGTTTGTCTCAGATATGGGGCTTTTAGCCAAATCCTCTTCAAATACCAACTCCCCCACACTTTATCTAGATGTCACATGACGTCTAGTTGAAGAACTCATTAAAATATACGATAGAGATGTATAAAACAAAGACTTCCCATGGTGCTTGTTCTACAAAGATTAGCAGAATTCAAGTAATAATAATGTCTGTTTGTTCTTTAAAAACAACAGCACATGACTGTGTGCTGTCATATATTTATTTTATGGAGCAGGAATATATAATTTTAACATATTTTAATACAAACATAATAGAGCCATGCTAAAATACAAAACGCATTTCAGTCAATATTTCTAGAAGTGACATTTATTTCTGACTGGGCATCTGTTTTTCAACCCATTTGATTTGCTATCAGTAAGCATGGAGGATGCCCACATCTATCTATACCTCATTTCAATGAATGAAGGTAAACAAACAAAATTCTGTAACAACACACACTTTTGAAAAGGATCAGAGTCCACTGTCTAACATAAATATACACATGCTGGTCACATCTGCATAAAACAAAAATTAGCATTGTCATTTCATAACTCCTCCCTCTTTCCCCCTTTCATTCCTTCCCCTTGCACCTCCTGACAGAAAAGGGAAGGAGAGAGTGCACCAAGCGAGGAGGGGCGTGGCCAGAGCAAAAAGGGCGGGGCCGAGGGTTCAGAGCATACTTGCGGGGGGGGCTGCTCATCCATTCCCTTTCGGCTTCCTCCTCTTCTGAGGATTCCTGCCAAGTTTGGTCCTGATTCATCATTATTTGAGTCCACAGTGCTCTCTGGATGGAGGAGAACTACAACTCCCAAACTCAAGGTTCAGTACTTTCTGTTGCTCTCATGAGAGTTCAGTCTGCCAAGTTTGATTCAACATGGCTGAGTAATGCTTTGATTGTGTTTTCCCCTTATGGCAGAAGGAGGTAGGACTGGATGGCCCTTGGAGGTCTCCTGTTCTAGGGACCCATTGTAATTATTATTATTATTATCATCCTCATTATCATCAGAGGCTGAATGGCCATCTGTGAGGAATGCTTTGATTGTGTTTTCCCCTTATAGCAGAAGGAGATTGGACTGGATGGCCCTGGATGGCCCTTGGAGTCTCCTACTCCAGGAACCTGTTGTTGTTGTTGTTATTATTATTATTATTACAGAGGCAGAATGAATATTATGCCTTATCATTCAAGGGTTATAGACCTGTGTGGAAGGGCCCTGGCTTCTTATTTGACTTCCTTTCCACACATCTGAATAAAATCCATGTTATTTACTTTAAACCAGATTATATGAGTGTGGACTCCGATAATCCAGTTCAAAGCAGGTATTCTGGGTTATATGGCTGTGTGGAAGGGCCCTGAGTCCACACTGCAATATAATCCAGTTCAAAAGCAGGTATTCTGGGTTATATGGCTGTGGAAGGGCCCTGAGTCACACTGCAATATAATCCAGTTCAAAAGCAGGTTTTGTGGGGTTTCCTGCCTGGGTATTCTGGGTTATATGGCTGTGTGAAGGGCCCTGAGTCCACACTGCAATATAATCCAGTTCAAAGCAGGGACTGGGACTTGAGACTGGGATTTTGGTGTTCATCTCTACCTCCAAGTCAAAGCCCCGGTGTCGTCCACAGACACCTCCAAGATGGGGAGGGGGCAGAGCCAGGGAGGGGGTGGACCTGGAGCGGGGCGGGGGTGGAGCCAGGGAGGGGGCGGAGCCGGGGGCAGAGGACATCCCCTGGGCAATGTCCTTACTGATGACCTTCGCCCCCCCAGGTCATCAGTAACCGGAATTCCAGCCACAGGTCCGGTAGAAGTTGGACAGCCCTGTTGTATATTTTAGGAAAACAAAGGGTGAAACAATCTGCTTAATAGTGCATAAAGGAAGACACACATATTTATTTATTATTTATTTATTTATTAACTTCGATTTAGTATACCGCTCACTCCGGAGCTCAGAGCGGTTTACAGAAGAAGCATAAACACCGTGAGTAATAAAACAGATTAAACAGTTAAAACACATTAAACATCAAAGCAGTTAAAACATATTAAAAACACTAGCCCTCAGCAAAGGCTGGGGACAAGATAAGAATCTGGGGGCCATAGGCGGCATGGCACACAGTGTGGTTGAGTTAAGGGCCGAACGCCTTCCTAAAGAGCCAAGTCTTCAAGGCCTTGCGGAAGGGCAGAAGAGCGCGGATGGCGCGGATCTCCTCCGGGGAGGCCGTTCCAGAGACTTGGGGCAGCTACAGAGAATGCCCTCCGCCGTGTAGTGGCCAGTCTGCAGGTTCCAAGGAAGGCACCTCAAGGAGGTTAAGCTCCTCAGAGCGCAGTGATCTCGCGGGCACATAAGGGGTAAGTCGCTTCCTCAGGTACACTGGCCCCAAACCATAGATGGCCTTAAAGGTGAGAACTAGCACCTTGAAGAGGACCCAGAATTCAATCGGGAGCCAGTGCAGCTCGCGCAAGAGTGGGGTCGCGCGGTCAGATCTTGCAGCACCCAGGAGGAGGCGTGCTGCGGCGTGCTGCACTAGCTTAAGCTTCTGGATCATCGACAAGGGAAGGCCAATGTAGGCGCATTACAGTGTCGAGCCTCGAGATGACCGTGGCTTGGATCACCGTAGCAAGGTTGCGTTGGGAGAGGTAGGGAGCCAGGCGCTTAGCCAGGCCGTAGGTGGTAGAATGCTGTCCTGCAGGTGCAGCCAATCTGCTCCTCCATGGACAGGTGGGCGTCAGCCGGACCCCAGACTTTTACCGATGGCTGAGGGCAGAGGGCCACACCATCGAGCGTTGGCAGCTGGGTCGCTACTGGCGGGCGGCCAGCCACAAGATCTCCGTCTTCGCGGGTTCACCTTCAACTTACTGGCTGCAGCCATCCAGTAACGGCTTCAAGGCAAAGATGGAAATTATCGGGTACAGAGACTGCCCCGGGGTCCAACCTCAGAATGAGCTGGGTATCATCAGCGTACTGATGACACTCCAGCCCAAAACTACGTACCAGTTGGGCGAGTGGTCGCATAGAGATGTTAAATAACAGCGGGAGAGGATAGCCCCTGGGGCACCCCGCAACTCAGCGGGGAGCCTCCGGAGACCGCCCCTCCCCACTTCACTCGCTGCTGGCAGTGTTGGAGGAAGGAGGACAGCCAGTTGAGGGCTGTCCCCTCACCCTGCCACCGCCAGGCGGTGTATCAAAAGTTGGTAATCGACGGTATCAAACGCTGCCGTGAGGTCCAATAACACGAGCAGCGATACACCTCGGTCAAGTGGCAGCGGAGTAGGTCTGTGATGGAGACCAGGACAGTCTCCGTCCCATGGCCTGAACGGAAGCCGGACTGGAAGGGGTCTAGCCAGGTTGCGTCATCCAGAAGGTCTGCAGCTGGTCCATTGCTGCCCTCTCAATCACCTTGCCCAGGTACGGAAGGTTCGACACTGGGCGGTAGTGGAGGGAGCGCGGGGTCTAATCCGGGCTTCTTCAGCAATGAACTGACCACCGCCTCTTTTAGCTCCTCTGGAAAAGCCCCTTGCTCAAGGGGGCAGTTGACTATCTTCAACAGGGCCTCGTGGCCCCTCGGCGCAAGCTCGAATCAGCGTGGAGGGCACGGGTCGAGGGAGCAGGTGGTCGGCAAGGGCTGCGACAATCTTGTCAACATCCTCTGGCGTCCAGTGGTCGAAACCGGTCGAAGGTGGACCGGCGGAGGGCCACGGAGTCTCCAGCTCCTGGACTGTATCAAGTGTGGAAGGAAGGTCCCGGCGGGAACAACGCAATCTTGTCTGCGAAGTGATTCTGAAAAACCTCAGCAGAGAGGGCCGAATTGTCATTGTTTGGGATGGTAGGGACCATCGTCAGCTGCCGAATTATCCTGAACAATTGAGCTGGGCGTGAATCCGCAGACGCTATCAAGGAGGCATAGTAAACTTTTCGCCTCCTTGACAGCATGCTCATAAGCATCCATAAAAAGCTTATAAGCTGATGTCGATGGCCCGTCGCGGAGCTTCTTCCACTTGCGCTCTAGCGCAAGTGGAAGAAGAGACAGCAGAGACAGTACAAAATTATGAGGATTTGCACTCTATGGGGGAAAGACTAGGAGAAAGATAGATTTTATGGAAAGGTAATGAATTATCTGCTTCATACATGGAAGACACACAAAAAGCCTAAAATAGAAGCAAGAGGGTGGAATTAGCAGAAAGGCTGGACACATTGCTGTTAAAAATGAGAGGAGGATTTTAGGTGGCAAGAGAGATACAATGGAATCAATTATTAATAAGGACAAAGGTAAATAGTCTATTAAAGAAGATTAAAAGCAGTCAAGATGAACGCCCCAAAACAGAAGATATATTTTTGAATCCATTCATTAGCTTGATAATTCTCTATGCTAATGACAAAAAAGGGTTTTTGGTTTTTTTTAAAGGTGTATTGAAGGTTTGTCTCACCAAGCATAATGATCAAAGATATCCTGAGAAAACAGCCCTATGATTACAATCTGGGTCTGTTAAACACTCAAAATATACTCTTCCTCTCCTCCCTCATCTGCAGAGTTTTCACATAAATAAAAGACTTCTTTAAATGACAGTGACTAGAATCAGTTGTTGAAGAGTGAATCAACATATAGGTAAACTAAATAGATTTCACAGAGCACCTGGTGGTGCCATGGGTTAAAACCTTGTGATGGCAGGACTGCTGACCAACAGGTCAGTGGTTTGTATCCAGGAAGAGCACGAATGAGCTCCCTCTGTTAGCTCCCTCTTCCCATGGGAGATATGACAGAAGCCTCCCTCAAGGATGTTAAACATCAAACATCCGGGTGTTGCCTGGGCAACATCCTTGCAGATGGCCAATTATCTCACACCAGAAGCAACCTGCAGTTTCTCACGTTGCTCCTGACATGAAAAAAAAGTCCAAATGTTAAAGAAGCTGTCCAATATTCGAAGCCTATATAGGGTGTGATTTTGTTGAGAAATATGATAGAAATGGATTTCTAGAATAATCCAATTGATGAGGCAGAAGCTGAACATCAACCACTTAGACCCACCTGTAAGAAGTCTATGATTGCAGCAACCCTTCTTGCTCGTATTCAGCAGTAATTGATACCAGAGATAGAATACCAAATTGCAGCCAATAGCCACAGATAAACCCCTGTATGAATTAATCTCATATTTAAAACTCACCTTAAATGGTGTAAGAACATAAGAACATAAGAAGAGCCATGCTGAATTGGACCTCAGCCCATCTAGTCCAGCATTCTGTATCACACAGTGGCCCACCAGTTGTACACAGGGATCTCAAGCAGAAGGGAGGGCAAAACCCTGACCTGCTCCCGACCCCCACAACCAGTACCCAGGAAATCCTGCCTACCTCAACCAACTCCGAGGTGGCACTTGAATGTCCTTTTCAGTAACTACCGATACACTTGGTATCCATGAATCTGTCTAATCCTGCCTTGAAGTTGTTCAGGTTGACAGCTGTCACAACATCTTCTGGAAGTGAGTTCCATAACCCAATGACCCTCTGGGTGAAGAAATATTTCCCTTTATTACTCCTAATTTTTCTACCTTGGAGCTTCAGGGAGTGCCCTCTAGTCCTAGTGTTTTGTGACAAAGAAAATAATTTTTCTTTATTCACCTTTTCTATCCCATGCATGATTTTATACACTTCGATCAAGTCACCTCTTAAACGCCGTCTTTCGAGGCTGAAAAGACCAGGCGTTGCAACCTGGTTTCATAAGGGAGCCCGCTCCATCCCTTGGATCATTCTTGTTGCCCTTTTCTGTACCTTTTCCAGTTCCGTTATATCCTTCTTAAGGTGCGGAGACCAGAATTGTACACAGTACTCCAAATGTGGCCTTACCATCGATTTGTAGAGAGGTAATACAACATTTGCTGACCTATTTTCGATTCCCTTTCTTATCATGCCTAGCATAGAATTTGCTTTTTCACTGCTGCTGCGCTGGGTTGACATTTTCATTGAGCTGTCCACAAGACCCCAAGATCCCTTTCCTGGTTTGTCTCGAAAGCTTTGACCCCATCAATTGGTAGGTGTAGTTGGGGTTCTTTGCCCGATGTGCATGACTTTACACTTGTTTAGGTTAAAATGCATTTGCCACTTTGTTGCCCATTCACTCAATTTCGAGAGATCTTTCTGGAGCTCTTTACAATCAGTTTCATTTTTAACTACCCTGAACAATTTAGTGTCGTCTGCAAACTTTGCTACCTCAGAATTCACTCCTACATCCAGATCATTAATGAATAAATTAAAAGTAACGGACCCAAAACTGAACCTTGGGGTACGCCACTTCTCATCTCTTTCCACCCAGAGAAATGTCCGTTTATTACCACCCTTTGTTTCCTACAGTTTAGCCAGGTTCCAATCCAGGACAAGACCTGCCCTCTGATTCCATGGCTGAGGAGCTTATTTAGGAGCCTTTGGTGAGGACTTTGTCAAAAGCCTTTTGAAAGTCAAGGTAAACAATATCAATTGGGTCCCCTTTATCTATGTGTTTATTTACCCCTCAAAGAATTCTAACAAGTTAGTAAGACATGATTTGCCTTTGCAGAAACCATGTTGATTTTCTTTCAGCAATGCCTGTTCTTCTATGTGCCTAGTAATATTTTCTTTAATAATGGTTTCCATCACTTTGCCTGGAACTGAGGTTAAACTGACTGGTCTATAATTTCCTGGATCACCTCTGGATCCTTTCTTGAAGATCGGTGTTACATTTGCCTCCCTCCAGTCCTCGGGTACAGTGCCTGATCTTAGAGAAAGGTTATATATCTTAGCTAGACGTTCAGCAATTTCACACTTGAGTTCCTTAAGAACTCTGGGGTGGATGCCGTCTGGACCTGGTGATTTGTTGACATTTAGTTTAGTAAGGCATATGAGAACATCCTCCTTGTTTATCTCTCTCTGTTTTAATTCTTTTAATTCCCTCCCTGAAAAAACTGACTCAGCTGCAGGCATATGTTGTCTGTCCTCCTGTGTGAAAACGGAGGCAAAGAAGTCATTTAGCAGCTCAGCAATCTCCTTGTCTTCGCTGATTTTCCCTTTCTGACCATTGTCGTCGAGTGGCCCAACTGCTTTTCTAGTTGGGTTCCTGCTTCTGATGTACTTAAAGAAGTTTTTGTTGTTTTTTTTAATATTCTTTGCTATGTGTGCCTCAAAATCTCTCTTGGCTTTCCTGACTGTTTCTTTGCATTTAGTTTGCCAGAGCTTGTGTTCCTTTCTGTTCTCCTCGGTAGGAAGAGCCTTCCATTTCTTAAATGAGTTTTTCTTCTTTCCAATCACATCTTTTACTTCATTTGTAAGCCATACTGGTGTCCTTTTGGACTTTCCTTGCCTCTTTCTTTTTATTGGAATGCATTTTAGTTCGGCCTGTTTTAAGGTATTTTTAAACAGTTTCCAAGCATTTTGGAGGGATTTGATTTTTTACTGCTCCTTTTAGTTTGTTCTTTACTATTTTTCTCATTTTGGTGAAATTCCCTTTGTGAAAATTTAAGGTCTCTGTGTTAGTTTTCACTGACAGTTTGCTATCCAAACTTACGTTGAAGGTTATTGTGTTATGGTCACTGGTACCTATGGGCTCAGCTACAAGGACATCTTGAACGAGATCTTGTTCATTAGTTAGCACCAAGTCCAGGATCCCCTTTCCCCTGGTTGGTTCCATGACCATCTGCTCAAGGGAATAATCAGCTAGCATGTCGAGGAACCTTGTCTCTCTTTCATGCGTAGAACAAGAATTTGGCCAATCTATTTGGGGATAGTTGAAGTCCCCCATTATGACTAATGTATTTCTTTTTGAGGCCTGTTTAACTTCATTTTCCAGATAGCAGTCTGCCTCTGGAGTTTGGTTGGGAGGGCGATAGCAGATCCCTAGTGCTAGATTAGTTTTTGTCCTGGGACTTTTATCCACAATGTTTCTGTAGGTGAGTTTGAAATTTCTTGAAGTTCTAATTCATGAGATTCTAGCTCTTCATTTATGTACAGGGCCACACCGCCACCATTTTTCCCTCTCCTGTCTTTCCTGTACAGTTTATAACCTGGAATCTTTGTGTCCCATTTGTTTTCCTCCGTCCACCAGATTTCTGTTATGCCAATAATATCAATATTTTTTTCTTTTGCCAAATATTCCAACTCCCCTATTTTTGTTCGAAGGCTTCTAGCGTTTGCGTACAGACATTTATATTTATTTCTCTGGTGCACTTTCAACTTTGGCTGTTTGTGAGAATTTGTAGAAGGCCTACCATGTCCTACCTCTCAACTACTACTATCTATCTTTTCTGTTGACTCAGCCATTTGTGTATGGATTTCGTCCTCCATACTTGGCATTTCACCCTCTCGAACCGGAAGCTGCCCAGCTCCTGTTGACTTTCCCCTAGGAATCCGTTTAAAAGCTGCTCTGAAATCTTTTTAATATTAGTCGCCAGCAGTCTGGTTCCATTTTTGTTCAAGTGTAACCCGTCCCTTTTGTACAGGTCTGGCTTTCCTGAAAATGTTCCCCAGTTCCTAACAAATCTAAAACCTTCCTCTCGACACCACTGCCTCATCCATGCATTGAATCTCCTGAGCTCTGCCTGTCTGGCTGTCCCTGCGCGTGGAACAGGTAGCATTTCCGAGAATGCTACCTTTGAGGTCCTGGACCTTAATCTTCTACCTAGCAACCTAAATTTGGCTTCCAGGATCATCCGCTTAGCCTTCCCAATGTCATTAGTACCAACGTGTACCACGACCACTGGCTCCACCCCAGCACTATCTACCAGCCTATCTAGATGCCTCGTAATGTCCGCGACCTTTGCACCCGGCAGGCAATTTACCATGTGGTCATCACGTCCATCACAAACCCAGCTTTCTATGTTCCGGACAATCGAATCACCTACTACAAGAAGCCCATCTCCTACCACCTGTTGAGAAGTATCTTCGGTGCACGAAGATATGGGCACAGCCTCTGAGGAAGGGGTCCCAACTAAGGGAGCCGGTCCCTCTTCTTCAGACTGATGTTCTCCCTGCCCAAGACCCCCATTTTCCAAGGCAGCTGGAGGGCTGCTCATCACGGAGTGGGATGCTCCTATTGCATCTCTAGAGATCTTATCCTCCAGCCTCACTTCCTCTCTGTGCTTCTCCAGGTCTGCTACCTTGGATTCAAGGGAAGAAACATGTTCCCTGAGAGCCAGGAGCTCACTGCAGCGAATGCACACCCAAGACTTCTGCCCGTTCCTGTCCGTCTAACACTGTCCGTTCCTGACATGGAAAAATACAGTATATTTAACACCTTAGTCGGAACTAACAATAATGATATCAGCCAGAGTGTTGTCATTTCTGAAAGATGAGCTGCCAATGAGACTTCTGTAAGAAAGTCAACTTCACTTCAGGAAGTATGAGAACCAGTGCAAAAGGCCCAGTTTGTCTCAGATATGGGGCTTTTAGCCAAATCCTCTTCAAATACCAACTCCCCCACACTTTATCTAGATGTCACATGACGTCTAGTTGAAGAACTCATTAAAAATATATGATAGAGATGTATAAAACAAAGACTTCCCATGGTGCTTGTTCTACAAAGATTAGCAGAATTCAAGCAATAATAATGTCTGTTTGTTCTTTAAAAACAACAGCACATGACTGTGTGCTGTCATATATTTATTTTATGGAGCAGGAATATATAATTTTAACATATTTTAATACAAACATAATAGAGCCATGCTAAAATACAAAAGGCATTTCAGTCAATATTTCTAGAAGTGACATTTATTTCTGACTGGGCATCTGTTTTTCAACCCATTTGATTTGCTATCAGTAAGCATGGAGGATGCCCACATCTATCTATACCTCATTTCAATGAATGAAGGTAAACAAACAAAATTCTGTAACAACACACACTTTTGAAAAAGGATCAGAGTCCACTGTCTAACATAAAAATACACATGCTGGTCACATCTGCACAAAACAAAAATTAGCATTGTCATTTCATAACTCTGCAGGGAATATTGTATACTGTTAGAGAAGGATGGTTTATAAAGAAATAAAATAATAAAATGTGATCATAATACCTGACAAGTCACACCAGGGGTCTCTCCTTCAAGTCTGTTTGGTTGACTTAAATCAATATTGGAGATGAATTTGACAAGCAAAGTCTGTGACATGTTGTCATGGAAAAGCATTAAGATTTAGTACTGTTGTGATGATTATTGCCATTATCAACAGTATTTTTATGGATACTAGGCACTTGCATTTCCAATCATGCTTTTTTGTCAGTACTGTATTTGTCAGATTTGTATTTGGGGGAGGAGATGTCATAAATAATAGTCCTGAAAGAAAGAAAAATACCAAGAGAAACAAAATAATGATAGTGACACACACAGTGGGGGTGAGCAGCATGATAAACATGGCACTGTCACAAAGCCTATTTTTTTTCTTTACAGATGCCATGCTTTAGATGTGTTCAATTGTTTACTTCAAACATGAATTTGAGGATAAACTTAATAAGCATGTGTATATGCTGTTGTGTGTCTTCAAGTAATTCCTGCTTCATGGCAATACTAAGGTGAACCTATCAAGGGATTTTCTTGGCAAGATTTATTCAGAGTGGGTTTGCTATTGCCTTCCTCTGAAGCTTAGCAAGTGTGACTTCTCCAAGTGAATTTTTATGACCAAGTGGAAGTTGAGCCCTAGTATGCTGGAGTGCTGGTCCATCATGCAAATTGGGGTTGCAGCCCCCTTTAGATCGGATGCAAATAATAGTTCATGACCCCATAGTTGAAAGTCAGTGATCTAGTGGGAGCTATTGCTATTCTAGTTCTGTTGTTATTGAAGATGTCAAAGTGCGTGTGAGAGACAGAGTACCAACAGGGCAAAATCTTGTGTTAAAGGAAGAAAATATTATGTCACCTAATAATGAATTACATGGGTTAAGTCCTCTCTAAACACCAATGACTCCTCCAACACATTATTTTTGTTTGTTTGTAGCCTATATATAGCCTAAAATTTATTGATAGAAAGACTATAATATTTTTCTGAGGGCCTTTGAAGGTTAATTCAGGAGACCAGGTGTTTTGTCCAAAGAAATGGATGGATCTCTGAGTTGCTTCATCAGAAGTAGAGACTAGCAATGGACTCTCATTTCAAAAGGCATGCCTGAAGGCAATCAGATCCTCACACACCTGTCAATAATTCATTCTGCCTGTTATATCCATTTTGGGAGTGAGACTCACTGCATAACTCACAGCCAAAGTGTCTGATATTATTTTTGGTTTTTAATGTTTTCTCCCTTATTTCCTATCCTATTGAAGACTTTTGTTTTGGTTACTCATAATAAAGTTATTACCAAACTATGGGTATTGCTTGGATTCAAAATATGATCAATGGCTGTGGTTCAGTTAATAAAAAAAGTAGATTGTGGTATCAAACTCCAGCTATTTAAAGATAATACCATCTCAATCACTAAGTATGAAGTAAGTATAATGAAAGCAGAACTTTGAATATATCTATATTATTTGGCTTCATTGGATTGTGATTGAAAGAAAATGAAAAAGCAGTCCCCGAAAAGCTTATGGGAAATGAAAAGCAAATACTAAGCAATGCATTCAAGGCGTAGGATGAATATGTATTGCTTTTGTTATACTCCTTTATTGCTGGATTGATTTTGTGTCCAACCTAACAAAGGCCTATTGCATTGATATAAAGCAACATCACTATATATCTGCATTGTTCTAGATAAATTAACAATGAGTCACAGAAAAGCACTACTCTGAAGCCCTGAAAGGGACAGTACAAATTAGCCTATATCAAATTGCCTTTTGAAAAATAACCAAAGGATAGTCTCATTACAAATAAAATAAGATGTCTGGCATTGGAATTTAGACTGCCTATAACTACTGGCAAGGAGAAGTGGAAACACATAATAGTTTCTTCAAGCCCATTTCTATAGACTCTATATATGTGTTTGTGTGTGAACATGTCATATTTCTCTATTAATGCAGACAGACTCAAGGTGTCCAGGGCAACTAAAGGTATCCAGGGAATTTCATTTGACTCAAATGAATGCTGTTTGTTTCACCTACTCAAGGAGTACTATAGAATATTTATTTATTTATCATTTCAGAAGCAAATTGAGGGTACAGTTGTAATGTATGTAAAAACACAAACAAAATTAAAAACTTGGCAGTATACTAAGGCCACCTTCCCCCAATGCATATTGGGAGGAAGGAGCTTTGCCTCCCTCCCACGAGGAAGTGAAAAGGGGGAGGATCCGGATGGAGCCTCCCTGCAACTGGTGCGTGGCTTCATCCACCGGAAGCCAGCCCCAGTTGCTCACTTCTTTCAAGGCATCGAAGAAGAAGGATGCAAACTGCTCCCTCTCTGAGAGGGCCATGGGTCTCCCTCCGGCTTCCCCCCTCTCCTTAATAGGCCGCCGTGAGGCCCGTTGTTGCCCTGACGGCCGCGTGGGGCCACTAGGTTCTTCTCGGGGGAGAGGGCCTTGGGTCTCCCTCTGGCTCCCCCCTCTCCTTAATGGTGGGCCTGGTGGCCCAGTATGCCACCGTGAGGCTCGTGGTTGCCCTGGAGGCCAAGTGGGGTCACTAGGTTCTTCTTGGGGGGGGGGGGAGAGGGCCTTGGGTCTCCCTCCGGTTCCCCCCTCTCCTTAGTAGCAGGCCTGGCAGCCTGGTAGGCCGCTGTGAGGCCCGTGGTTGCCCTGGCGGCCGCGTGGGGCCGCCGGGTTCTTCCCGGGGGGAGAGGGCCTTGGGTCTCCCTCCGGTTCCCCCCTCTGCTTAGTGGTGGGCCTGGCAGCCTACTAGGCCGCCGTGAGGCCCGTGGTTGCCCTGGCGGCCACGTGGGCTGCCGAGTTCTTCCCGAGGGGGGGGGGCTTGGGTCTCCCTCCGGTTCCCCCCTCTCCTTAGTGGTGGGTCTGGTCTCAATGTCTTGTGGACCAGAACTTGCTCCCATTTCCTTTAACGGGTTGCCTTGGCCAGATGTCAAGGGATACAGTTGTTTTGCCCACAAATTAACATCGAAACCAGGTAGGGTGGCTACCTGAATTGGATACACCAAATTCCTGACACCCCTTGAGTTAAGGTTAAGGACAGTTAAATAGGTAACAATTCAAATAAATGTTGCCCAATTTGAACCCAACCACTGTTGTCATGTGTCTTATTTCGGGGGTGGGCAGGCAAATGTCCCTTGACTAGTAGCTGGCCACTTGAAGTGCCTCTAGTGTTGCTGTAAAAAGGTCCTTCATTGTGCATGTAGTAGGTAGTCTATGGTTTGCTCTTCTCCACACTCACATGTCGTGGGCTCCACTTTGTAGCCCCACTTCTTAAGGTTGGGTCTGCATCTTGAGGCGCCAGAGTGCAGTCTGTTCAGCACCTTCCAAGTCACCCAGTCTTCTGTGTGCTGCTGAAGAATAAAATAGAATAGTATAGCTTTATTTTTTGTTGTGCTATTACACAGTGAAATGTAATGTCTTCCCCCCACACACCATAAAACAACACACACATCTACCCATACCACCACCACACAGCCTCCAATGCCACATCAATGCAAAACCACATAATTCAACGCAGCCACAGCACTAGGATAAAAACTATCCTCCCATGTGTTTGCCCCTGTCTTTGTCACCCTGTACCGTCTGCAAGATGTCAATAATTAAAAAAGAGAATATGCCATATACACTCATGTATACATTGATCTATGTATAACCACTTTATCACATTGAGAAATTTCTCAGTTGTAAGACACTTCAGGCTCTTTTCAAGCATGGAGAGGCACTGAGCTCATCACATGAGTTAAACTACTTCTGGCTGTCATGAATATATCCCTCCATGGTTGAAAAGAGGTAGAAGTATCCTGAAAGGAGGGATATCCAGCTATTGGCCACATCAAATTGAGAAATTTCCTCCTCATAAGACACTTCAGCCTCTTTTCTAACATGGAGAGGCACGGAGCTCATAACATGTTCCAAGGTTGAAAAAAAGGGAGAAATGTCCTGAAAAAAGGGAACTCTGAATACAGGCCAGCAATCATGTTCAGAGCTCCAACCTCTTATCACACTTTACTCCCATGTTTACAACTGAAAAGCAGGTGAGATGGGAACCATCAAAAGTTTCCCATCTTGTTTCATTGTCAAACCATCAGCAGACTCTTGTATACTATGAGGTTTGATGCATAACAATAGGAAATGGAAAGAAATTGTTTTAACCTGGATCACTGCCTCTTGTATCCTATGAGGTTTGATGCAGAACCATAGGATCCCATGGAAAGTAGTGCTTTTAAACTGGTGTCAGTCTCCTTTAATGTAAGGGGCTTAGGTCAGGGCAAATGTTCATTTGATGTTCAGATATTGTTGTTTCTCCTGATAAAAAGAAAGTAATACTTGTCATAGTAAAAATTTTAGGGTTCTGTGGGTAGTAACAAAACAATCTCCTTCTATAGTGGAAACACTCCCCCTCCAGTTAAGGAGTAGAGAAATACAACTTGTCTTGTCAGTAGAAAAGTTTATACAGAAATATTTACATATGTGTAGCAGAATATCTTGTATCTTCTCTGGCCCTTCTTCCTGATACTCTCAGTTAGTTCATACCTTCTTCTTGACAAAAGGTTCTCTCTGGTTTTCTTCACCAATCCTTCAGTCTCTTTGCAGCTTCATCTCCAACAGCACACAGCAACTCTATTCTCTCATCACCACTATCACCATAGAAGCTTCTGCTTCTTTAGTACACTTACAGATACTCCATCCTGGCTGTAGATTACTCAATGCTAGCCAGGTGGTTTGTCTCTTAATGCTTGTTGGCTCTGATCCTTACACTTACTTATTGTCACTTAAGAAATGATATAATATAAAAACTTTGTCAATTCTGACCTTAGGGACCTTATGTATTTATTTATTTATTTTATTATTTAAACTTGTTAGTCGCCACTCCCACATGGCTCGGGGCGACTTACAGAGTTCACGTTCACTGGGCAGACCAGTAAGAACGATACAACAACAACAATACACAATATAAAGAAAAACAATACATTAATAAATACTAACGACGATTAGATGTTATAGGGCTGTCTTTCCTGGGGCCTTAGGCTCCTCATTTCATTTGTCTCTAAGACTAGACAAGTCAGATCTAGTCCACATCCCAAAGCTTACACCCCAGAAAGTTTGTGTGTGAAATCTCCTGTGCTTCTCTTCCTTTGGCAGGGATCGCTGTTTCTTCCGTAGAGATCATGCTTGTTGTCAACAGTAGGGGCTGTTTTATGGCTTTGTGGGTCATCTGTCTCTCTGTTTTGAGGAGGAGCTTGGAGGACTTATCACATGGCAGGCAGTGGCGGCGCTCTTCTTAATGGTAAGGCATGGAGGCCATCGTCTCACCTTATTTTGCATTGCGTTGCTTCACTGGTCAACAATCCCATGGGGGAAAGTGAGGTGAGTATGAAGTGTGCAGGGGTTCCCACATGGGCCTGGTAACACAGAAAGCCTCTATGTGCACACCATACTTCCCTCCATGGGATCGCCTGACAAAGCAACACAAAACAAAGCAAGATGACAGCCTCCATGCCTCTCCAGTAAGAAAACTACCACCAGTAGCAGCCATTTAACAAGGTCCTAAGATGAATGTATTGCCAGCTCTTAAGTTTCCATGTGTGGGTGTGATAGGAAGGCAGAACCCAAATGGGGCTGCTTACGATATAAGAGGGGCAATTCTCTACTCTTAAAGGGATGGCCACCCATGCTTTCCCTTCTCAATGTGATGAAGTGGTAAGTCAAAGGCAGGTTAGTGGGCCAAAATTATGAATTTTGATATGCCCTGTGGATAAAGTAAGTGTTATTCCTTGGAGGGGAGAAAAGCACCCTGGTGCCACAGGGGACTAACAGCTGCCATTTCCTTAGTGTGGGGAAAGAGCAAAAAGGGACCTTGGCCATTTGCCACAGGCTGTGAACAAACTCCTTCAAAGTTCATAGCGATCCATTCTGAACAAGTACAAAACCACCAGTGTCAGACCCACCTGGATCTTCACAACTATTCATCATATAGGATTGGTCAGTAGATAGACAAATACATTGAGACCCACAAGCTTCACAAATATCTTTGTTTTGGCCTTTTTAGAATGCATGCCCCAGGCAAAAGGATTTCAAGTAGAACCCCAACTCCTTCTCTGGAACTGACTCAATCACAAGGATTGCTTTCCTTTGTGTGCATGAACTACGTGGAAGAAAGTAAGGAAAGTAAGGTTCCAACACATGCAAGACAGCATGAGAAACACCTGTGTGAAGAGGCTATTCAAATGAACCGGCTGGACAGGGTGGACCCTCTTTTACTGATCCCACCGCTGCCACCAATTTGTAACGATGAGGTCACTACGTATCTGACCTAATGTAAAAGGGTGTTGTATAACTTTAATTTAAGGATCCCTTAAATATGAAGAGATTAGCTACCAGATTGTGAGGACTGTTGTTGTTATCAGTTATCTAGGAGGGTCTGTCACCAATTATTGTGGGACTTCAAACTGTGTAACAAGACAGGTTAAAAACACTTTCCTGTCTTGCTTTACTCTGAGGCTGGACTTTTAATATACGGAACAGAGAGAGGTTGTTGATGAAAAGAACAATAACAGTTTATTTATAGCTTGGCACAAAAGCGTGATGGATACGTTATAACTTCTTAGAGGCTCAACTCATCATGGTTACATTGGTATTGTAGAAGATACAAAGTTTTAAATGTTTGACTGTTACTATTACTCAGTTAGATCAGTATGTAACTATCTCACACACAGACCTTCTCTCCTCCTATAGGCACCTATCTCTAGCCCTCAGGCTCTATACAAACAGACTGGCTCGCAAGCTCAGCCTACTAGAACTGTCTCTCTACTGATCCAAAACCAGACTGCCCTCAGAACCTGCCCTCTCCAAGAGCTGGTCTGACAGTTAAACTGTCAAAATTCAAACTTCCCCAGAATTCTATTCTTGGCTGTGGCAGAAAACTGTTGGCTCCTCCCATCTCTGCCTTACAGCCATGTTGCTATGGCAACTCTTCCCCAAGGTGGGCCTTTACTGAAGAAGTGCCCCTTCCCCCTAAACATTTCAAACATATTCAATACATGTATTCAATCCTTTTCAATCCTATAATAAAATACTATTCAATCCTCAATCCTATAATAAAAAATAAACACTTCTGCACAACCTGCCACCCCGATGTCCTGCTGACCTCAGTAGCCATGTTGATTTTTGTGCAATATTTGTGAGAGAGCCCATCTTCAGTAATTGATAACTAATTCCATTTATAACTTGTTTTCATTTTTAAACTTTCCCGGAGCATTGCCTATCCTTTCTTATTGTGCTATAAATGCATACAATCACTCAGTGATACATTTAAGATGATTGAGATAATTATTAAAAGATAAAATACTCTTCAAAGGGTTTTGTTTTACAGTGGAAATTATATACAATCGATAACACCCCTTGGGATGACGATGACTTCATTATTTACACCTCAGTGTTTTATGAACCTTATTAAACCTGTGCAGTTTTGTGTACTGACAACGGAAGCAACTTAAAATATAGTGAAGAAGGATCATTCCATCAGCTCTATCATCGGACAACTTCAGCAAGAGCTAAGCCAAAAACCACTGCCTGAGAATCATCACACTTGTCATATCTTGTAAGTAGAGCTTTGCCATGGAAGAAGAAGCTGAGATGATCACCAATGTATAAACCAAGAGATAAAACGAAGGTTGAAATTTCAGAGCTCAACTCCTGAAGAGCTTCTTGTTCTTCTGTTATTTTATACTGCATGAGTCATGGAGTAAGTCATTAGCTATTCAAGGCAGGGTACAACATAGTTAAAACAAACAGATAAAACAGAATACTATTAATAAGATGCACATATTAAAATGCACATAAAAAAGACTGACAACAATACTAATAAAACGTAGGTTGAAATTCACAGTTTAAAATTGAGTGGTAGAACTGCCATAAGAGATAGGTGTTCAGTTGTGTCTTGAATTGCTTCTGGATGTAACTTTTCACACCAAGATGGACTATCTTGAGACCCTCACCAAATTGGCAAATGAACAAATGTCTGATTTCTGCCATACTTTGGGGTAAGCAAAACATAGAATACTGTGAAGGATATATACAAAAGTGGGCTTAGAATCATAGAATCATGGAGCTTGAAGAAACCTCATGGGACATCCAGTCCACCCCCCTGCCAAGAAGCAGGAAAATCACATTAATTCTATTTCGCTCCCATTACGTTCTATGAGAAAAAGTAACAAACTGGTATGCTTGGATGTATATGTGGAAAAATCTTCTCTTCCCACCTCCACCCTCAAATATGGAGTGATTTATTCACCAACCCAACCATATATTCTTGCTTTATTGAAATAGCCAAGGGAAGCCTTTTGCTTCATGGAAAAAACATTGACTTATAAGAGCCAGTTGAAAAATTAGAAATTATACTATGGGACATGGGATGTGTACAGAGAATACAGAGTGTGTATGACACATGTGGACTTCTCTCCCACAAGTATTACTGCCATAATGATATGAATGTGTTAATCATATTTGCATCACTTATTGCTATTTCTTCAATTAAACTGGGAGTAGAGCAATCATATGCATTTCCAGAAACAATCATAATGTTCAAAAATGTAGGTTGAAGACTTTGCTCTAGGCATAAAAAGTGCCTTACTGTTTCCCCCCCCTTTATCTGAGGATAATATTAAGCATTCACTGCAGTTGAAAAAGCTGGAGTCTCTCAAGAATGCTGTGAGATTTGAGAAGTATGCTAATCAGGGAATGTATCATGAAATACGTGATTGAAGTGGGGAGCATTAGTTAGCTTCAAAAACACTACCTCAGATTTATGAAGTGCCATTAGGGGAATGTAGGGGAGATGTTCTTTCCATGCATGAAAATATCTGAAGGATTCTGAAATAATAGAGATGACCTTCATAAATGAATGCTTTTCTGTGTTCATAGCTGCATGCAATCAACTATAAATTCTAGGTACACAAACTATTTGATGATGACATGAAAAGCAAATGTTTTGCAACACTGATTCATATTCTACATCTCCTTCATAGTTATGTGTGCATAATTGAGTAGCTTCCCCTGGCTTGAATCTTCCCCTAAATTACTTTAGAAAGCAGCAGTCAGATCAAGTAAATGTGATATGTTCAGCAGAGTGCAAAGAGAAGGATGTTCCCACCTCTCTCCGATCAGCGACTGAGAATGAGACAGAGATCCTGCTACTGATTGTCGCAGACTTGGTTGCTGTTCAAAGGGGCAAATGGAAACATCTTCCTGCACCATAATAATCAACTGAGCAGACCTTCATTTCTCATTGTAGCTGCTGCCTAGTAAAGTAGGCTAAGGATAGAATTTATGATCATGGTGATAGCACCATAATCATGGCTAAATAAGGTTAGTGAATTTGGAACATATATGAATCCATACTCTAGGTTATAAATCTGTAACTGCACTATGAAATACCATCCAATATTCCTAGCTAGCTATTGAAAATATGGTGGTATTGGGCTGATCATATCAAGTGATGTAAGATGCAGTAGGGAGTGTTGAATGAAAACATAGATTTTTTTGTTACTTAATGTAGAAATAAGAAATTGTACTTAATTCTAGGATGTTACAAAATGATGCATCAGCTCTTGTAGCATTCTATACCCTGTATCACTTAAAATCATATTAGGAAAACATTAGTATATGACACAAAGCAATTGTTTATTACTAAAATAAGGATAAATAAATTGACATAAAGATTATGATAGACCAATACAAAGCCTTTTGTTGTATAAAAAGAGAAAAATTTATCTTGTGGAAATACTCTAGATAGCTATAGTTTGACTTTTTTTTTGCCCTGATGAAACTAGGAGAGCTCAGTATGGGAAAACCATGTTAATTCTGCTGCCAAGGAATGAATATTTAATTATTTTGCATTAGCCAGTAATAACGACAAAATGTGTAAATATTTACATGGGGCCCATACTGTAATGGGTATAAATTAGATTAAAATAAATAAATATTTGTCTAGGGATATTGATCTACATAATCATTACTGATGCATGCTTAGCCATGAAACATTTGGATAATATGGACTAGGGAAACCTCAGAAAACTGGTATGGCATACTATGTAATGGTTGTTACATTTGTATTCAGGTTTTACTCATGTTTTCTTGATTTTAACTTGAAAAGGTTGAACTTGAAAGAATTTTTACTGTCTTGTCTACTAACCTCCCCCACCTTCTTCTGCAGAGCATTAAGAACACAATCATACACATAGCTTCTCAGTCATGAGTCCCAATTAATTGATTGGGACCTGCTGCTAGGCAGATGTATGTAGGATTATATCCTGAGACATTTCAAGGATATTGCTGCACAGAAGTGGCTATCCTGTGGTGTTCCAGCATATATAAGAAAGACGGAAAGTATCAATACATATGTAACTAGAAAAGTCAATCTGCATGTGATTAGAAATGTCAATAGGAAGAAAATCTTTGTAGCTATCTCCCTATCTATCTGTTACGTTTTTTAAAGTTTTTTTTTACATGGCGGTGCTTTATCCCAACAGTGTTGTAGTTTTAGATAAAGCTTGTTCAGCACCCATCGCAAACTGCAGATAGCAAGTCAAGAGCCTATGGCAAAGTGCTGAATTAATTAAGGATCTCAAGCCAATCATGACCAGCATGTAGGATGTTTTTTTAATAAAAAAAACAGAAATAAAAATACTTATTTGCTTTTTTTTAAAAGCAACACATTTACCTTCCAGGCTTCTCAACACTGAAAAGTCAATTCATTAGTAACAAGTTACCTTTTAGGGTTTTAAAAAAATATTCTGGTAATAACCACAGGTCAAAACACTTAGCTAATTTCATTGTCTTATATAATTTCATCAGTTTCCTTGCTTCTCTATGTATTGTTTTTATCAGACCTTTCAACACAAAATCATAGAATCTTTGAGCTGGAAGATGCCACAAGGGCAATCCAACCCAACCCATTGCCATGCAGGAACACTCAATTGAAGCATTCAATGAAGATGTCCATCAATCCTCCTTTTGATAGCCTTCATAGAAGGAGTCCACCACCATCCAAGGTAGTCTATTGGTTTGTGTTTCTGGAGCAACAAAAAGCAAGCTCCCTTTACCTTCTGAGGAGCGGACTTTTTAAATAACTCACTACTCCACATTATATCAATGCAATCAATATACAGATTGTGCCCAAAAAGATGGACCTGATCTGACATTGCTATATCTCTGCTAACCATGAACTGACCATGAAGGAAACTCTTCCTTTTTGAAAGGGTATGATGTAGAGTTCCAAAGGATCAATGCTAGATGCCTCACCTAGTACACCAACAGATCAATCATTTGCAATATGTCTCAGTCATTTGCAAATTAGATATGTCTCAGTCATTTGCAATGATATTTTGGCTAATAAAGATTGATAATTTATTAAGTCATTTGTAATTTTTGTGCAATTGTAACATGTTGTCATCATAAAATATATTGCTTGAACTGGATACATTATTTTGAATCACGCTGTGTCTCAGTCTTTTGGCAATTGTAATTTTGTCAATATAAAATATATTGCATAATTTGAACTGATACATTATATTTGAAGTGTAGATGGGTCTCAGAATCTATGGCCAGTAATTTTATCAATGGTTTTTGCCCTGTCTTTTATCATGTACAAAATTAAATAAGCAGATGACAGTTCAAAGAGTAATTAAGTCCAGTGGCCTTCCAAACTCAGGTTTGACATTTGGATAAAAGTCTTTAAAGTCTCCCAACTTTAAAGTGGAAAAGTTTATTTAGTGAAAAAATGCATTTCTTTACAAATTAATATGTTTTAAACTATAATTGAATGATGTAGCATTTAGTCACCTTACTTCAAATGAAATTTTAAATGTTCATCATGAAGTGTCCTTGATTACTGCCTCATCACACTAGAGAATGAATCCACTTTAAATCTGGATTTTGCCTCCTGCAGAATTCTGGTTCTTTTTTTAGTTTAGTGAGGCTGTTAAAGACTCTTCTCTAAACTACAAACCCCAGAATCCTGCAGGAGGCAGCAATGGAATTTAAAGTGGATTCATTTTCCAGTATGATGAAGTGGTAAGAAAGGTGAAGATTCACTAACTTACTGGTGGGATGTAAATCTTTGCCATGGGGGTGGGGTGAAAACTGTTGTCTCTTTTGCACAGCAGATAGAGGCTGCTGTTTCTCTTGACCGCCAGCATAAGGCTATGCCTTCTTCCAGCATAAGGGCTACA
Source organism: Anolis apletophallus (assembly GCA_030556195.1). Taxonomy (NCBI): domain Eukaryota; kingdom Metazoa; phylum Chordata; class Lepidosauria; order Squamata; family Anolidae; genus Anolis; species Anolis apletophallus. The sequence continues at coordinate 100,397,925 of JARBWK010000001.1, forward strand.
ACCATGCTTTCTTCAGGGTGGTCTAGGTACATTATTTAAACTGTTATGCAAGGGCAGTTGGAAAGCAATCAGGTAGATCTCTACAACGAACCAATGCTGTTGTGCAACAGGGCAAATGGTATTGTGGAAGGAAGTCCAGGATAACTGCTTCCACAACATCCCAAAATATACACATGGAGGTAAAAGTGGAAATTATGCCTGCATACATCAGCAAGATGATTCTACTCAAAATATTTTAGAAATAGGGAAAGGGGTGAAATGGATTATGTTTCTGTGATGTAAGCCTAAATTGACACACTAGCTCCAACTATGGTAAAGCTATTGGGTTAATGAGAATTTGATAAATCTGCAGCTAAGTGAGCACCATTAATACAATGGGCCTACTCTAATTGAGTTTAATAATTGGATTTTGCATTTCGAATAAAAATAATTGTGGATCAAAACAACATCTTGCTATTAGACTTTGTCAAGATTTGTTCCAAATAAAAATAGAACAGAGGGAAGAATTTTATAATCTTGTATTTCACTTAATACACATAACAAAATTTCTAAGAGCTTTAGGAAAACAGAATGAATTTTATCACAGAATTAGTAAAACTAATTTAAGTGGCTGCCCAAAGTACTGGACAAATCATCAAAAAGGAGCAAGAATGTGTCTGTATCCTACCCAATGTCTAATAGATAGTACCAATGAAACAATATTGAAATCATAGTTTGGTAGAGTTTGAGAGGGAAAGATTAAAGAATAATTACTTAATATGATTAAAATAAGCTTTCATTGAGATAATCCTGGATTATACATTTCTTTTGAAAGTTGTGACTTGGGAATGTGATAATACTATAAACGAAGAGTAATATCATGATCTGCATTTCTAGCCTTAACACCAGTGGAGGATAAGTCCAACAAGGAGTGTCCAAGACATTTCTAATTAAGACACGGAATTCTAAGAATTGGTGAAATCACTTCTCTTCAGGTTGGGTGAGAAGTGTGGAAAACCCATATAATGCAGTTAAACTGCATTATATGGAACTACACTGGCCATATAATGCAGTTCCAATCCTCATTATATGGCAGTGTAGATCCAGCCTGACGAGGCCTCTTTTTCTTCAAATAAAACCAGGATCAATGCCTCATTGAAATTCTGTGAAAATCACAAATGTAGTTTCTATTTAATCTGAAAAGCACTGCAATGTGTTCAGTGAAACTGGGAGCTTTAAACTGATCAATAGCTTAAGATGAAGTTAATGTAATGTAAACTTGATTGAAACAAGGCAGTGCAGATCACTTGGAATGGGAAATGGGCTTAAATTGAGGTAATGTAGCTAGAAATGTCTATTTTAAATATTGCCTGACATGAATATAACCCAGAGTGAGGAGCATCTATAGTGGGACTCCATCTCCCCTTTGCTGAGTTGTTATGACCAATAGTTAGGGGAAATAGAAACTGTTGTCTAATAACATCTCCAGAGCAACATCTCCCCAATATACATCATGTTTAATATTATCCCAATCCAAAGAGTCTTCAGTATGCTGATGAGACCAAACATCTCTCTCTTTTACATCTGATGCTAAGGACACTTGGAAACCCTGAATGTAGTGAAGTAGTGAAGGCGAATAAACTGAGATTTAATTCAAACATGAAAGAAGTCCTGTTAGTAGGAAACTTAACCTAAGGTTGTAATTGAAGTTGATTCCAGATGCATGTCCTCTGAAATTGGGTTTTGTAGCTTGATGGTGCTTCTAGACCAGGCGTGGGCAATTGCCGACCCTCCAGGGGTTTTGGACTTCAACTCCCAGAAATCCTAGCCAGTTTACCAGCTGTTAGGATTTCTGGGATTTGAAGTCCAAAACACCTGGAGGGCCGGCAATTGCCCACACTTGTTCTAGACCCAGTACTGCTTCTAGAAATCCAGGTTGCCACTGTGACTTGGAAATCTTTTGATCGGCTGCTCCTTGTCAAAGTTTTAAAATTGGATATTAAATTTCTTTTTGTTTTCCTGCATGGCATTTCTCCTCAGGAGACTAAGAGAGTACATTAATTAATTGTACAATAATTGTAAAGAATAGAAATAACTGCTGTGAACCTTAAATCTCAAAGTACTTTGAAAAGACAAGGGTTCAAGTCAAATCAATTTAACTCTGTAGTGTAAGCAGACACTGAAGCTGGATCTAAACTGCTAAATAATGCAGATTCAACTGCATTATGGTCAATGTAAATGATGTATATAATACAGATTGAACTGCACTGAACTGGATTAAATGTATCTACACTGCCATATAATCCAGGACAATGCAGTTAACCTGCATTTTGAAACTACATTATATGGCAGTGTAGATGCAGCCTGATACTACAGTTCAGGAGAATGGACTATGACACAATATCTCACCAAACTAGGAATCTTAGGATTCTGTAGGTGGGAGCCACAGTCCATAAAATGTTGTAGCCCCAATATAACTGAGTTGTGTTGATATACTCTCAAGCTTCAATTGTATACCTGCTTATCTAAAAATTTTAGACTTCCTATAAGGAAGTATTTATGTAACAAATTTGGGTTACCTTATCAATGGCTTTATATTATATTGTATGTTTTAATGATGTTGTAAGCTGCCTGGAGTCTGCTGGGGAAAGGTGACACAGAAATTCCCTAAATAAATAAATACATAAGTAAGTAAGTTGGTTTCTTTTTGTTTTTCTTGGAAGATGCTTGTGTGTGAGTTTTTTTAATGTGTGGAGGTCAGTGCACAGCTGATCAACACAGTCTTCACAGATAGAGATCCCATCTAGTGGCATGGTTAACACAATGACCGTGGCTTCTCAATCTGTTGCAGCCTTTTTCCGCATTCACAAATGTAACATGTACCATGTTATCCTCCGCCTGCTCCGCTGCTGAGGTCTTTGGGTCTTCGGATTATGCTTGGTTTGGAACCTCCCATGTGGCCACTCCTGGGAGTGCACAATTCCAATGGTTGTGCCCACAGGTTCAGTGGAACATGCAAGCCCCCTCACCATGACAAGGTGATAATACAAAAGATAACAACAACAACAACTTTATTCTTATATCCCACCTCCATCTCCCCGAAGGGACTCTGGGTTGCTTCCATGGGGACCAAACCCAATATAAACAAAGGTTACAAATAACACAATTAAAAATATATTACAGTAAAATATATTAAAACAGTAAAAGCAATGAAATGTAAAACATCATAACACATAAACCAGACATCAAACAACCAGTAGCCAAGAAAAGTGGGTATGTGCAGATTTGATATTAATAGGGCAGGATATTAAAGGGCTTGTGCAAATGCAAAACTGTAGGGTTAGGGCTGGTGATAAAGTGCTGGAGATCCAACCAAAAGATTAGGGCTAGGCAGACTTAATAATAAATGAATAATAAATATTAATACATAACCAAGGCCAGTATCACACTAGAGCTGAAAGAGTAGACATTCCATTTGAAATACTATGACTGCTTCCTGCAGAATTCTGGGGCTTGTAGTTTGTTTTTGTGTGTGTGTGTGGGGGGGGGGGGCTTAAAAAAGCTCCACCAGAGAGGTCCTGGGTCTCACTAAACTCACGCAGTTGACGTGTTCATATGCCTACCCAGAAGTCTATCTCATTCATAGACACATAGTCTAAAAAAATGTCATGTTATACAGTGAGAGTTATTTCCAGCGAAATAGGGAAAGAGTTACGTCATTTCCCAAGCAAGCCCCTCTTGATTCATTCTGACCTCTGAGTGAGCATGTAATGGACTTCATTGTCTGGATTTATCAGAATGTTCTTGAAATAGATACATACTCTATACTGATGTTAATCAGAAGAATTTCTACATATTTTGACATTGTTATACCAGGGATTGTATGACCTAATTAGGGGAGGATAATAATATTGAGTCAATTCAGAGAATGGCATATGTGCCCTTTGAGGGCAGTATAAACTGAGTCATAGTAGCTGGACAGTGGTATATAGAAGAGAAATGCTTGTATAAGGTGATTCGTTCCCTGTAAGTAGCTCTCCTTTATACAAAGCAAATTAACATTAAGGCACTAAATTCATTGAGGAAAAAATGCATTAAGGAGGATTGCTTCTACAAAGCATCAATGCAAATACTTTAAAGTAAAGGTAAGCTGCTTAAGATCCATATTTTCCCAATGATAAATGTAATTTTACCCCTTTTGATATTAATTTAAAATACATTCAGGCAGTTTGCTTGCCATGTAAAAAGATGGGGGATGGAACTCGTGTTAGTTTAAGGGAATTAAATGTAGACTTTTGTTTACATTGTTAAGCAATTAAAGATAATGACCAGTGTATGTATTGCCTGTCAGAAATATGTCAGCAGCATTCTTCACAGCATGCAGTGAAATTCCAATTATGAAAAAAGCAGAGATAAATAATTAAAACCAAAAATGAACAGAGGAAAAAATCAAGATTATGACTACTCCTATCACTCTTTCAGACCAGTTTCTTGCAGCCAGTAGATGTCATTCTATCTCTATTTCAATGTATGCTTATACTGGTGCAATGCCATCTTTCAGGGAAACAACTGAAAAAGGGGAAATCATTTGTTTGGCTTCATCCTAATCAATGCACCAGTTTATATCTTTCCTTTCAGTAATGTAAGGTGTCAGAGTGTGAAATTAGAATTTTATGATACACCTGGCAGCCAATATTCTATTGTCTTTCTGAAATTTATTACATTTTATTAATTTTTTCAGTAACATCCAACAGTGAAATATTTTGTGCTGCTCCTGGCCTTTCTATCTAGAGTACTCTCTCAGTTTTTAAATTGCAAATGAAACAGATAAAAACTTTTCCTGCTCAGATATTTGACTGCCTGAGGCAAAGGACAAAATGAGTTACACACACATCCTATTTTGCAGGAAACAAGCTGACTAAGGTGGTTGGTTACTTCAAATCCAGTGACAGGACAACATAATTCACTGCACATGAGGACAGCAGACTAGCATGGAAAGTTCAAGGTGAGTTGGGTGTAAGAGCACATTTCCCAATGTACTCTACATGCCACACCATCTGCTGCTTGAGGCATCTGCCTCACTCTGCTAATGGCAGGGTGGAATACAATGAAGTCATTGGGTAACCAGTAGGTCTTATCACTCTGCTCCAGACAAACCAATAATTTTACTGTTTTGCGCATTATATCTTGATACTTTGGCCCTATCTACACTGAAATTATAATGCAGATGGAACTATATTAAATGGTTAGTAAAGGAAAGGCTTGCCTGTTCCATCAAGGAGACAATTAATGTTCTTATCTTCTGCAACTCCTGAACAGTTCCAGAAAATAACAATTTAGCAACCCCTATCCTGGTTTAAGTCTTCACAATAGAAAACCTTAATTCCATTATTATATTTGCAATCCCAGAACCTGCAGTGAATTACAAAGTTCCCAAATAAAAGTTAGGTGAGGTTTGAATCTGACTTTGCAGCAAGAGGGAAGTAAAGCTCCAAAGAATCTGGAAAACCCATGTGGGGATTAGCCTTGAGTAATCACCTTTGGCTTTTGAAAAAGATTTCAGGGATTTGGAAGTCATAATCCTAGAGCTACTGTTCTTTTAAGTGAAGCTCTGCATAGCTGCCTGAGATGTCTAGAGCTGAGGCCTTGAGTTCTCGGTAGGAACATGAAAACCATTGACAATATTGCCCAAGTCCTTCTAATGGAGGATCATGGTGGTGAATATGAATGGAAATGCAGCCAGAAATAAGAGCACCAAGGGCCCTTCCACACAGCCACATGACTCAGAATATCAAGGCAGAATAACCCACAATATCTGCTTTGAACTAGGTTATCTGAGTCTACACTGCCCTATATCCCAGTTCAAAGCAGATAATGTGGGATTTTATTCAGCTGTGTGGAAGGTGTCCAAGAAACAAGAAGCAAGTGAAGGTGACACTTTGAAGTCAATAGAGCACAGAATCCACTATAGGTTTTATTCCAGATATTAACAAAGCCCCATCTACACTGCCATTATAATGTAGACTGAACTGCATTATATGGTCAGCGTAGACTCATATAGCAAAATTTTAACTATCTGTTAAATCTGCATTATAATGGCAGTGTAGTTGGGTCTTAGAGTATGGAATATAACATATTTTCCAGCGTAGAAGATGACTGGGGGTATATTAGATTGCCTGAGAGGATTTTCCAGGATTAAAAAGTAATCTTATATGCCAAAAATATGGTATTTCAGGGACAGGATTCAGCATTTTAAACAGCTCCTCATATGAAACCAGTGATCATCGAATTTACTTAATTTACTGTAAGTATTGTATTAGTTACATTCCTGTTTCACTTTTCCCTTCAGCCATTTATTTCCACTTTGTTCTGACAACAGTCTTGTAGGGAAGGCTAGTATGAGAGAGAGGACCTAGATCTACCAAGTCCCACATTCATCTATAGAAAATTAGAAATAAAAACTAGACACCTGGGATGTGAGAGCAATTAGATTTATCTGCTTGAACTCTTTACAACTTGCTGCATCTTGTGGTGCATGAATATCTGTTAGGAACCCTTAGTAGAAACATTCCTTTCATACACTCGCACTCTGACTAAATCTGAATGATTGTTGATAGATAATGGGGCTTCAAACACACAGGAATGTAATACCTTCCCAAATATGAAGTGAAGGAAGAAAGAATAGTTTCTCAGCCAGTGTAATGGTCCAAGAATGATAACTCTCATCATCATTTGGTTTTATGACCTACTTAGGGCCAAGCTAGAAATTGCTCATTTCTAGCTTGGCCCTAAGTAGGCCATAAATTAGCATGCATGATTCTGTTCTGTAAATTGCTTCTTCAGGATCAGTTCTGGGACTTGAGGAATGGAAGCTCAACTTTTCTTCCCAGATTAACTTTCTGCCATATGCATGTAGCTCCCGAGAGAGGTTATTTGTCAGCGCTGTCCACGTCAGGGGAAAAAACAGCAAAGCTCCCCTGCTTCACATCACATGGTCCCCAGGCTGTTCATTTCCCTGTGGATGCTATTAACTTCACCCAAAATGTGCATGCTAATTGCTTGCATACAATTCATGTCACTTCTGTTTTAGTCTTTAAATAGCAGCGGAAGATAGCATAAAGGCAACATGCATACTGCTCCTTACCTAAAGCATTTCACACTCCAGCCTTCCCCGACACTATCAGTACCAAGTGAAAGGAAATGCAATTTACATTCATCTTCATAGGGGAACTATAATGAAGAGAATGGAGAACAGATGTTATGTAGGTTTCCTTTCACTTTAGGAAATGGCCACCAAAATAGAAAGAAGGCAGCTATTTTCCTTGTCTTTGTTTTGACACCAGTGTCAGAACTGTCAATCATAGATGTTTGCCTCTTACTGGATTTACTGTTGTAAAGTATAACAATTAAAATAAACTTCAGGTGGTAAATTAGGTAAAAGCCTAACTGCTATCCTGTTTAAAGGAACTTAATTTTGATGAAACTTGTATGTATGAAATTGCACTGTTAGTGCATAGTGGATATTTTAGCATTTTTTTCCTCAGGAATACAATTTATAGATCATTACTCAGTAGAAAGTTATACATTTCATGGGACTAACTCCAAGATAATTGGCAAGATGCTGATGTATAATCCAAAAGTGAAATTTATTATAAAAATAGTTTTAAATGGTTTTATGCTATTTTATGTGGTGATTTAATTTTTAATTGTTTTTAAATGTTATAATGATTTTTTTTAATTAACTGCCTCTTGGAGCTGCCTTGGGTCCCACTTTGGAAGAAAGGTGCTATACAAATGAAATCATTTAAAAAAAGAAATAATAAATGATAGAGTCACATTAATAACCAGAATCATAAGAATAATATTGCAAACTGCCCCCCCTCCCCCAACAATTTATCTTCACAAGAAAAGAACACCATACCAACATTTTCCTATGGACGTTATCACATGGGGGACTCCCCCTGTGCCATTTTGCCAGCTTCCATGGCAAAAACGGCAGGGATAAGGGGCAACTCTCTTGCCCCATGTGCTGCTTTGCCACAGAGATGCTTTCCCTATCACCTGGGAAAGTATCACAAAAGTGGTGCAGATCCATGCTGGATCTATTGGAGCCAGCACAACATGGGCAAGCTCTGGTTTTTGGAGGAACATTTACTGGGATGCTTCCACTGGCGGGGTCTTCACTGGATGGGCAGCATGCCCATTCATTACTGGACTGATGGGGAAGTGTCTTAGGATGCTAAAAAAAGGCCCAGTGAGATGAATTGGTATGTTAATGCATCAACTGTTCCTTTCATCTGGACCAGAAATTGACCTGTTAAGTGGTACTGTTCTCTATCTGTTTTCTAACAGAGTCTCCTATGGGCAGCAGGGAAGGGTTTATGGCAAGGGAAAATGACATGGAATATACATTCAGCCACCGGTGATATAACACACACCTTTGTAGCATTATGTTGACCTGGGCTGTAGCCCAGTGTGACAGAACACTATCAGGACTGTGCAGCTGATACACCCAAACATTCAGGGAAATTGGACAGATTCAAACTGATTTGGATCCAGCCAGGGCCGTAGCCAGGATTTTGATTCCGGGGCTGAGTTTGGTTCGGGGGGGGCTGAGACTGGGTGGAAGAGGGTCTACCCTAGCAAACCTTTTGTATTGTTATCCCAATAACCCCATTAATGTGGGATATAATGAGCATGGTGATCAGATCATGATATAAATAAACATAACAGTTTAAATAATGTACCAGTAAGGCCTTTTCACGGACCACCTTGAGAATTTCGGAGGGGGCTGAAGCTCCCATAGCCCCCTGGCTACATGCCTGGATCCAGCACAAAGTTATTAATATTTAATCAGCAGTTCAGGTATCAAACTATAACATAGCTTCTGTTCTGTCTTCATTAGGCCAAATAGTAGCCATTTTCAACCCTCTTTTCTAATCTTTGATCTTTCCCTATTCTTTATATCCCCTCCACTTCCATGTGTTTGTGTGTTGGTCAGTGTTCTCTCTTAATAATATTTAAATTAGTACATTATTTGCATCCCAGAAATATTGATCTTAGAGACTTTCAAAATGTTATTAATCTAATGTATTTGTTCTGGACTCCTATGAGTAATCTTTGCTAGCGTTGAGAATTGTTATAAATTCAGTTAATGTACTCTTCATTCAGTTGATCCATGCTACGTAATTAGAGTATTTAGCAATAAAATTCAGAAATTCTGTCTTTATACTTTTTCTTGTTTTGTTGTAGAATATATGGCATAACACTATTGAGATATCTGTAATACAGTGTTCCCTCGCTACTTCATGGTTCACTTATTGCGGACCCACTGGTTCACGCATTTCAAAAAATATTAATTTAAAATATATATCATGGTATTTTCACTGTTTTGTGAGATTTTGCCACCGCTGCTCTCCAAGGCACTTTCTCTCCTCAGTCCTTCCTCCCTCCAGCATTGAAGGGCCTTTCCTTCCTTTCCTTTCCTTCACTTTATTTTAAGTTTATAAAGACTTAAAATAATTGGGACTCTGTACCCGATTATTTCCATCAGTGTCTAGAGGCCATTATTTATTTATTTATTTCCGGCATTTTACCCCGCTATCTCAACCCCCGAGGGGGGACTCAGAGTGGTTTCCAAAAAGGCACAATTCGATGCCAACACAGTAAAACACATAAAACACAGTATAACCCCCCCCAAACATTACACATTAAAATACAATTACATCAACATATCATACACATTCATTTAAGTTAAAAAAATTACTGGACAGCTGCGAGCTAGCTGGTTGAAGGTGAACCCATTGAAGACGGAGATCCTCTGGTTGGGCCGCCCAATGGGAGGGGTGCCGGCTGCCAACCCTGGACAGCGTGGCACTTTGCCCGTCACCCTTGGTAAAGAGTCTGGGGGTCTAGTTGGACCAGCTGCTGACTATGGAGGCCCAGGTCGCCATGGTCAGCAGTTCTGCATTTTTCCATCTGCAGCAGGCTAGACGGCTGGCACCCTACCTGTCAAATGGCGACCTGGCCACGGTGATCCAGGCAACGGTCATCTCAAGACTAGACTACTGTAACGTCCTCTACATTGGCCTTCCTTTGTCCATGATCCAGAAACTCAAGCTGGTGCAGAATGCAGCAGCCCGTCTACTCACCGGTGCTCCGGCGAGATGCCATATAACACCTATTCTGCAGCAGCTGCACTGGCTCCCAGTACAGTACTGAATTATGTTCAAAGTGGTGGTATTAACCTTTAAGGCCAGACATGCCTTGAGGCCTGTGTACTTTCGGGACTGTCTTTCCCCATATATTCCCCAGAGATCACTACGGTCTAGAGATCAAAACCTATTAGAGATCCCTTCGGTCAAAACCTACCACCTGTCCTCTATGAGGCAAAGAGCATTCTCTATTGTAGCTCCAACACTGTGGAACGCCCTGCCGGATAGCACCCGGGCTCTTACAGAAATATCTGTATTTAGAAGAGCCTGTAAAACGATATTGTTCCGGCAGGCATTTAACATCAATGGTCCTACTTGACTGTATTATGATAAATTGGGACAACTGTTTAGTAGTGTATAGTGTTTTAATGTATAGTGTTAAAATTGTTTTACTGGTATTGCCTTGTTTTTATCTATATGAACCGCCCTGAGCCTAAGGGAATGGAGCGGTATATAAATACAAATAATTAATTATTAATTAATTAATAATATTAGGGAGCTGAATCATATTAAGTGTGTATATCTGAGTCGGAAAACTAGGGATAGACTGGGGATTTTGTTAGCATACCCTGCTGCCAAACAGACTCCCTGGCCGAGCTCACGAAAGTGGTTTCAGAGGTATTGTTGGGATCACCCAGTTCATAAGTGAGATTACACTGGATCAGTGTCAATGGGTGAGCACTGTTCATGTGGACAAGCTGCTGGGGCAAATAAGGAAGATAACCTACTTTCTCGATCTCTGTCCATCTTGGCTGGTCATCCAGGGAGGAGATGTGATTCAATCTCATGCAACAAATTATTAATGCATCTCTCAGGGAGGGAAACTTTCCTTCCTGTTTAAAAGACTGCTGCTGAAAAAGCCCTGCCTAGATCCCCTTGACCTTAATAATTATAGACCAGTGACCAGCCTACCATTTTTGGGCAAGGTGATTGAGAAGGCAGTTGCCCTCCAACTCCAGGCAGTCTTAGATGATACATACTTCCTTGACCCGATTCAAATTGGCTTAAGAGCAGGATGCGGAGTTGAGATTGGTATGGTCACCTTAGTGGATGATCTACATCTCAACACGAACTAGGAGTTTGTTTCCCTGTTGGTGCTTCTAGACCTCTCAGCAGCTTGCAATACTATCAATCATGGCATTCTTCTGGAATTCCTGGAAGGGCTGGGAATCAGAGGCACACGTAGATTACAGATTATGGTGCTTGTGGAGAGCTGCTCCTCAAAAAAGGAGCTGTATGTGGTGTTCAACAAGGTGCCATTCTACCCCAATTATCAATTATAATCAAGGCACAGAATGAATTAAAACAATTTTCTTTGTGAATTCATTCTCATGCCAGGATCAGAATCACATTTACAAGCATTTTTAAACACTAAAATCTTTCTTCTTCAAAATAATACTGAAGACAGTGAGTTAAGAACCTTTGTCATGTACTTTTAAACTGCCCAGAGGGGTCTATCAGTAAATTGAAATTGTCTTTCTCTCCTCCCTCCCCTCTATTTGTATAGTTTTGCTTTGTGTTGGAACTTACCTATTGCCTTGCGAAAGTTGTTATGCCTTAAAAAGCAATTTAGAAATCTGCCAGTTGCAACCAGATATCAAGCACCAGGGAGAGTCTGAAGATAGTGGATTAAAAGGAAAACAGAACAGAACATAGTGAAAAAAGTTACAATCAAATAAGAAACATGTTGGTCTATGAATAAATTCTTCAGCACTTTTTGAAATGTAAGAACTGAGCTGCAAGAACATTTCTTTCAGAGGAGTTGAATGAATGGTGATCATCTGCCATTTATAGCATGATAGTTGGATTTCTTTCCAAATGAAAACATCTGGATACAAACAATTTTGTAAAGACAAGAAAGCTGTTCATTAGACCTACTATAGTTACTAATATCTATTTAAACTTTTATTAATAGGAGGGTAGAAAAATCTTTATATAATACATGCATTTGAAGGAGAACTTCTCAGGCCAACTTTGTGAATTGTACCCTTAATTACTCCAAGTGCACATTGTCTGAAAAAAGAGATCATGGTCTTAAACTACTAAGCTAAAATAACTTTCTTTGCACTGTAGGTTGTGGCCCATCATGCTGGATGGGATATACCTCTTTTTTGTTGGCACAATGGTACTGCAGAAATGGACTATCTGCCAGAGGTTAAGCATCTGGGAGACCACAATATATGGCTGATACTTCTATTTGGCTTTATGGTTTGCAAGCTGAAGAGCCCTTCTGCTCTGAGGTAATCAATCAAATCAAATAATTTAGCCAAAAAAATCTTTCTACATGCATTTCTTCTGTATGTTGAGCCGGGAAAGAAGAAGATAGCAAATAGTGAAATATTAGGCCAGGTTATATTCCGCCTCCTGTATAAAGTTTTGCGATAACATAAGGCAAATTGCCCCACTCTATGCAAAGTACCAAGGAATAGGAATGGGTCACCATGTAATAACCAGCCAATGGAGAGCAATTCAAAGCTGCCTCCATCTGGTGACTGTAATTCAAATGAGTACTCCATTAAACTGACAATCAAAAAGAATGATAAGCATCTCACTTACATATTGGCTGATCACATTTGCTAACAAGTTGTGATACAACTTCAGCTGCCATTCAGACGGCAGTGGCACTTTGTTGACTATAAAGAAGCTTCTGTACTTAAATGTTCTGCCATTAGTATTCTTGTTTCCATCAACACACTTTTTTGCCACTTTGCTTTTCTATGCCTAAGAGGCAAGTCAGATTATATACAAAGCACAGGGAACAACAACATAACTGATTTCTGAGTAAATGCAGTAAAGTAAAAAAAATGCAGTAGAATTACAATTACATCAAAAGTGTTATTAGTGTGCTTTTGATGAAGTTGTGGGTCCTACTGCATTTATAAGATGTACATAAGAAGGTAATAGTTACTAAACTGGAAGGCAGTAGGAAATTAGACTGCATTGGTGTTGCATAAACTCAGGCCATTTCCACACTGCCCCTATATCTCAGGATCTGTTCCCTGATAATCTGCTTTTCCCAGATTATCTGGCAGTGTATACTCATATAATCCAGTTTAAAGCAGATAATCAGATTCTGGGATATAGGGCAGTATAGAAAGGGCCTCAATCAAAGAAGATTCAACGGTCCTGATTATATACGGTATGTTTTGTGTGTGTGCAGTATACATATCAAATGTTTTAACTGTTTTCTGGTGAATGCATTATTTTAATTGGATATATGGAATAATGCTTATAAAAATGTTTGTATTTAACATGGATAGTAGCTCCTTTTACAAAATAAGTTACTTTTTGTTACTTTTCCTCATTACTGGATGTGCAGAATAAATATTGCAAGGTTCAGGTACTAGTGACATGGCTTGAGCTGCTACTTCATGTCTATTGTGGGAGTTTTGAGGCTATGCAAAGGTGGATTCTACTCAGCAGACTACAGTCTCCAGATGAGTTTGTACTTTTTTTTAAGGATCCAAGTATTTCAGTTACTTTTGAAAATCTGGGAAAGTTAAATGTTTCTTGTAGTGGTAACATGTGGGCTTGGGACTATAAATGTACAAACAATTTCATGAAGGTAGTTACACGCCTGCTTTATATGTCTAACTTGTAGCAAAAGTTGGGGTTTTTGAAAATCAAAAGAAAATGACATGTGTTGATGATGGGATATGCTCTAAACTGTGCATGGGAAAGTCTATAATACAACAACAATTCATGGAGAAAGGGAGTTTAATCCTGCCTCCCTTGCCATGAACCTGGGGCATGGAGGGAAGAACAACAAACACTGACATCTACACAGCAAATAATAATCGTTAAATACAAAAACAGGAGCCTCACTTGTACCAATTTAAATTCTGTTTTAATATTGTTCTTGCTGTTAGCATGCATGTGTCAGAACTGCTGTGGAAAAGAAGAAAGGAAATCTTTACTCCCCAAGTCCCTGTTCTCCCCCATGCTCTCCTTTTTTTTAAAAAAAAGTTACAAATTTGCTTCTAGCATTAAATTTAAGGGAATGTAAAGTATGGTGTAATACTACAACATCGGAGACCAGAGATTCATTCCCTGCTTTGCCATGAAAACCTACGGGATCACACACTCTCAGCCCCAGCAAATCTTATGATAGATTCACCATAAGTCTAAAATTACTGGAAGGTGCACAACAATAACTACATTCGCCTTTAACTTGAATGTTTGGTTTTTTGTGTACTCAAAATCATACACGCATTAGGAATATTCCACACATAGAGGAGATTTAGCTCAGGCCAGCACAAGTGAATTATTCTTCAAGATGGGAAACATATCAGGACATGTCTTAATATATTCTGTGAATAAAGTGTTAATTGGATTGTGATTTGGGTGTGTTTAAAGAAAGCAAGCATTTAACAATTTACATTGTGTGGGTTCTAGTTATCACAAAGTAATAACAGTTATGATTGAAATGATATTTTATACACAATGAAATGAATAAGAACCTATCATTGTGGGAATATATTTTTCTATCATCCTCTCTGGGGCAGTAGTTACTGACTTTGCTATGGCCTTTTCCTCCTCCAGCTCTTGAAAGCAGAGAGAATTAATGGATAAAATATTGGCTTCTTGTGATTTGAAAAATGAAAGAGATGAGTTGACCTTAGAGGTGAATTCATCAGTTAATCAAACTTATTACTGTGTGCTTGATGAAAAAAGTATGAACTATTGTCAGTTAAATCACAACACAATTCACTGATGAAAGGCCTTCTATGCATGTAGATAGACTTAAATCTAAATACTATAGTTTAATTTGATTCAAAATCAGACTATCAATTTCTGTATACTTTAACTTGATGCACAAATATAAAAAGCAGTGCCCATCCCTGGGAACAAAGACCATGTTAGAAGTGCCAAATTAAGAACTGGACAGTTCCTATACTTTCAAGTGTTATGCACATATTTGTGTGTGTATGTGTGTGAGAGAGATTGAGGGAGATTTTAGTAGGTGGTGCTTCTTATGCATCTAAGTACAGAAAAATCTGCTGAAATTATTTATTCTACACAAACATTCTTCTACAGCAGTCATTCTCAACCTGTAGGTCCCCAGGTGATTTGGCCTATAACTCCTAGAAACTCCAGCCAGTTTACCAGCTGTTAGGATTTCTGGAAGGCAAAAACATCTGGGAACCCACAGGTTGAGAACCACTGTTCTACAGGATCCCTTTCTGGTCTCACGTGAGACTTCAGATCAAATCAGCTTCTTGGCACCCATTTTTCCAATATTCCAGCAAAATCTACTTTTTTGTAATGCTAGTGGATGTGAATTCCTTGTTTAAAATCTCTCGGCATTACTTCATGAACGAAGATTCTTAGGAAGGACTCATCCCACGCTTTTTACAAGCATGTTGATGACTAAAAAGGCCAATCTGAGATAGGCAAGTTTGGTTGCAGAAAGCACAGCAGAAAGTCTCCATGGGTGATGTTGTTTCCAAGTTGTGATTCTTTCTGCGTTGTCGTTTCTCTTCTGTTTAAAATCAACTCGCTTCCAAATACAGTAAATTAAAACTAGAGATTGAACAAAGACTCAATAATATTTGAAAAACATGGTTTTGGAGGTCAGGAAACCCTGACAAAAAAAATCTTGTGCTGAATTCTTCAGAAAACTCATAATTCATTGTTATGCATAAAGAAGAGTTTCTTCTGCATATAATATTTATACTGTTTTCTATGTAAAACAACTACATGTGATTTCAATTAATTTTTAGCACAAACAATCCTATGCTATTCTTATTGATAGCATATGCTATTCTTATTGATTTTCCTCCCTACTACATAAGCAGTTGCATCAATACATGTCTGTCTGAAAATATCTCACAGCCTAACTGCTTGAATGGCTTAAGGAACTGCACAGGAGGATGGACTAAAACAATTTCCTTTCCAATTACTACCATTTCCATGTCACATTGATTCCTCTTTTCACAGTTGTCTGTGACATACTTTGTAATGTTTATTCACTTTTATTTTGTTTGAAGGATTTATCTGCCACCTTTAAAAAAATTGCTTTCCCACAGTGACTTATCATTAGCATCATAAAAACACTTAAGAACCAATATGAAGTTAAGTGATCTCTCTTTTCACCACAGAAGGCCATCATTTTTAGTATTTGCCTTGTAGTTATTTGACTGTAAGTACAACCCAATTAATTTAATAATTGATCTGATGTAAGAATGTCAGTATTAAATATACGAAAACAGAAGAAATGTATCGAACAGTGATCCTTGGTGGGGATATAGGTTGTTACAAATACAGAAGAAATACTGGTTGAGAAAATGAAAGCATTCAACCAGTTTTTTTCATTTGTTGTGGGGAGAGAAAATGAAAGCTTCGTTTTTTCATCATTAAGTAATTCCCAGCCATCCATTCTGGAAACAGCAGCAGTAAGGCAAAGGCTTTCCCAGTTTGACTCAGTACAGTGCATTTCTGGGGGAGGCAAAGGAACAGGAGAAAAGGGAGCTGATTGCTACTTGTCAGGCAGCCCACATCAGGGTAGAAAAGGCACACAGGAAAGAAGAAAGGATGGGGGAGAAAGGTAGAATGACAAAAAAGAGGGAAGGATATCAAAAGAATGCCCTGCTCCCTCCCCTCTTTTCTACTGTAGGGAAGCACACACCTAAACAAACATATTTCTCTAACCAATTCCTTTTTGTGCCTGTTGCATAAATTGTTGCTGTTGTGGAACAGTTCTTACCCACAGGAAGTTCTTTCTAATGTTTAGGTGGAATCTTTTCCTCATCACATGTTGTATGGGAATGATAAATCACAGAATAATTTTAAAAATGCTTAAATTCCTGCATGTTTCACAGTCAATGTTCCCTAACTGTAATAAGACAAGAGACTGCTTTTAAAATAAAGGTCTCACATATAGAAAGTCATGAATACTAGACTACTGGCAGTGTTCTCATTATATGCAATAGGCTTGTGCACAGATTCATTTTGGACATTTGCCTTTGGCTGTTTCAGCTTGTTTGGATGCCTGTAATGGCAAGAGCTCTGCAACCATGTATTTTTAGACCTGAACGGATCACACAGTTGCCAGTCGTGGCTACCTTTAGTTTCTTTTCGGGATCATACAACATTCAGAGAGGCTGACACATGCTCACATGGAGTTTCCTTGTATGCCTTGCCTGTTGGGCTAATCAGAATAGAAGAAAGCCATGATGTGTCTTATGCAAACTGTGTCTATTTAATGGGGCGAACACCTTCATTGCTCATCTGCATCCCGGCTCTAGAGAGAGGCTTCGATCACTGCAATCAGATTCCCTTGCCACTTATTCATCACTGCAATCAGATTCTAGATTTGCCACTTTATTATTTTCAGTTTTTTATTTGAACAGCTTTAGCTGGGTTTGGCATTTGGAGACTCATTGAATCTAATTTTATGTTTTGATTTTTCTAGATTTTCCTAGATTTTCCTTTATTATTTTGAGTTTTTTATTTAGAACTAGGACTGGAACTCCAAGGAAAGTTGGCGTAATAAAGGGTCACCCAGAGGGTCATGGCATTTGGAGACTTCCAGAGGAGGGTGCATGGGTGTGGACAGCTTTTAGACAGATTTTAGGGGTGGCTCTGAGATTTCAGTCACTCTTAAACTTTTAGCTTTTTCTCTTCTTTCCTTATATTTTTTTCTCCTCCCTCCTCTCTTTCAGAAAGCACTTTAAAAATATAATTATCAATAATAATAATAATTCCAGAAAACAGCAAAGCTTCATTCTCAGAAAAACTACCTACTTAGCACCTACATACCTTCCTAAATCTACCTCAATACCTCCTTTGCAATCTCATCACAAGGTTTTTGTTGTTTTATTATATTTCTCTCTGTGCTCTTTGCCTTCTTTATTTCATTTAATAATAATAATTTGGCTGTTGCCTAAAAATAATAAAACTATTGGGCTTCTATGGAAGCTTTGCTAACAGAACCCATTGTCTCTCTCTCTCTACTCTAATTCCAACATCATCCATCAGGAAATAAAAGATTATTGTTATTATTATTTGTATTCATAAAATTGTACCTTCGGGAGTAACTTTTAATTTTTTTAAAAATCACAAAAACCTGCTTGTTCATGCAAGTAATCAGACAGCTGCATCCAGCCACAGCCAGCAGCCCCAGTCCCCATCTTTCCTAGTGGCCAGCCCCCTGTCTGCCTGAGCATCCTTCTCTCCTTGTCCCTGAGCCCCTCCATTGCCCTTTTTTGGGGCTGCTGTCACCTTGTCTTTCTGAATCTGTGAAGCTGAAGACCTGCTAGGAACCACTAAGACTTAAAATAATGCAATATCCTCCAAAACATTGTGGGGTTTTTTCCCCAAACATGGCTAGATTTTCCACAATACATTTTCAAAAAACCTTTTTTTCTAATGTATCATTATAAAGAGACGACTTAGGCAGGGCGGATCTTTCTTATTTTTTTTATCCTACCACTGTATACCAATTATAATGGGACAAGGCTTATCGAGGTATTTAAAACCCAATCCAAACTGTGATAAAGCTGGAATAATCTTCTGGTTGGAAAACCTATTGAAAGACCACTGGCCACCAGCAAACTTATAAGCAATAAGTTTGGCTTTCTTGAGATATCTTAGGCAAGAATGAGCTGGATTCGCACTCAGGCTTGGGTACTGAGGTAACACTGAATATATTACTTCTTTAAGATGTACGCTGCCACCAGTAGACTTTTGATTACTGCAGGAAACTGCTTTAAAACTTCTCTGACAGAGGCACATGTGAGGCAGATATGTTGAACAATAAAACAATGATGTTTATTTAAGAGAGCTTGAACAAAATAGGCCCATTAAGCTTAATGGTTCAGAAATATTGGCATAAAAGCATATGGTTCCTTTAAGCAGTTCGAATCTTAGTTGCAAATAACACTCCTTACTCCCTCCAGGAATTACTGACAGGATTTCCTCTCTGCCTAGCAATTCTAAACTCCACTACAGATAGTCCTTCCCTGGATCTATCTCTCAATTCGTTCGCCATCTATCTTCCCTAATAACTGTAAAATCTTCTCACCAGCTTACTCTGCTAGCTAACTGACCAATTTCAGGCTTCCTTCCCTATTCTCTTCTCCACTCCAGACTCCTTCTTCTCTAACACACTGACTCCAACTCCCTGACAGGGTTTTAAAACGCCCCCTTCAAGTCAATTTTTCCTTAAGTTAGGCTCTGCCCTTTCTCTCCCAGCCAATCCTAACTCCCCTCATTTCCCTCCAAGCTTACTCCTAAGCATGCCCCCTTCAGAAAATGAGATCCAAGATGGATGCCCCCAGGCATCCTTCTAAAATAGCTGCTGAACTTCCTGGGCCTACTTTTCCAGGCTTTACCAAGCCTAACAGGTAGGGAATTCATCACAATCATACAGGAGTGTTTTTCTAATAAGGAGAAATGCTGCTTGCTTGCTTGTGGGTGGTGAGCTGCTGGCCTCTTCCAGTAGGTTGTGAGAACAAGAAATGCAAAAGATTTGGAAGAAGTTACTGTTGTTTTTTATTAGTAAAAAAAGTGTAATCGTGGGCTGCGTGCTGTGGAAGTCTGCATATTTAACATTTGGCAGGAAGGAATGGTGCCCTGCTGCTCCTCCTAGAGAAGTTACAGGATGGGGCCAGCAGAGACACCCTTTTTGGGATTTTTAAAGATTATTTTATTTCTAGAAAGAAAATAAATTCTTAAAATCAGGTGATGACACAAACATTATGAAACTTGGTGGGCTAACCGCGGAAGGTGTGTCCTCCAAGTGTGGCCATTTTCATCTCGATAGCCCTAAAAATGATGGAAAGGAGAAACCAAGGAGCCCCCCATTGCCGCCAATGGGCCAGATCTTGCTGCAGTTTTTGGCTGTGGACCAAAACAGCTTTTCAGATGGTTGCAGTTTTTGGGAGGTTCGCATAAAATAGATTTGTGGGTCCACCAAAATTTGCATAACAGAAACGTATTGTAGTTCAGTTGAATTGCACAAACCTATTATGCAAATACCACATGGAATGTTGTTCCTATGTTGAACTGACAAATTGTATCCATGTAGTGCAATTGCTAGAAAAATGATTGAATGCTGTTCATTTAACATATTAAGCTTTGCAAGCAGGCTTAGTTCCCCCTAGAATATTCTATCATATTTCTTATCAGAAGGTTGTACAGGACTCTATATTTAAAAATCCTCTGAGTCATAATTCTAACAATCAGCTGCAGAGCCTGCACATAAAAGACTGACAGCTGGGAAAAGATTAGGGTATTTTCTTCCCCTAAGAATTACTTAAATATTCAAGGTCAGAATAATTCTTACTTAAAGAACAGAATGTCACTGAATGCATTAAAGATTTCAGGGAGAACTGTGGAAAATAATAAGTGATTTTAATGATTTTCCTTGTCCATTTCAGCACGCAGTCTATCAAAGTAACCCAACCAAGGGCTTTCGTTTTTGATGATCCCATAGTTAAAGAGCTTTGCAGTGTCACCCAGAGCTGCTACTTATTTATTTCATGTATTTCTTCCCTGCTCTTCTCCCCCCAAAGGGGGACTCAGCGCGACCTCACACAAGCACCGTACAATACTATCAACATGTAAAACAATCCAAAGTATGATTAAAAACATTAAAAAACATTAAAACCACATTATACAATTCATTAGACAGTAAATTAAACATACTGGTAAAAACAAATCCAAGTCTAGGCAGATTAAATGTCGGAGATATCCTAAGTCTTCATTCCACTTGCCGCTGTCCACTAATCAAACGCCTGGTCCCAGAGCCATGTGTTCAGTTGTCTTCTAAAGGACAGGAGGGAGGTGGCCAATCTGATGTCCCTGGGGAGAGAGTTCCACAGATGGGGGGGCAATGCAAAAAAGGCCCTGTCTCTCGTTCCCACCTACCACGTTTGCAATAGCGGTGGGATCAAGAGTGGGGCCTCTCCTGAAGATCTTAAACATTGTGATGGTTCATAATAGGAGATACATTCAGACAGATAGTCTGGGACAGAACCATTTAGGACTTTAAAGGTCAAAACCAGCACTTTGAATTGTGCTCGAAAGCTGATCGGCAACCAGTGGAGCTGGTGTAACAAAGGAGTTGTATGTTCCCTGTATGCCGCTCTGGTGAGCAACCTGGCTGCCGACTGTTGGACTAGTTGAAGCTTCCAGGCAGTCTTCAAAGGCAGCCCAATGTACAGTGCATTACAGTAGTCTACTGCTGAGATCTGGGATTCCAGGCTCAGCGATGAGTCCAGGATCACTCCCAAACTATGAACCTGCGTCTTCAGGGGGAGTGTAACCCCGTCTAATACAGGCTGTAACCCTATCCCCTGTTCAGCCTTGCGACTGACCAGGAGTACCTCTGTCTTATCTGGATTTAGTTTCAATCTGTTCGCCCTCATCCAGACCGACACAGCAGCCAAACACCGGTTCAGGACCTGCAGTTCAGGACCTACTGTTGTCAGTTATTACATAATATTTTATTAGTTCAGCACACATAAAGAATCCATGTGTTGCAATGGTTGGAACCTTCAGCTTTCGTTAGGGCTAGTATAGTATAGGTAGCCCTGGGCAACCTATGAATAGGACATACAGTAAAACTTGGGACATTAAGAAGAGGGTTCGGAAATTACAGCTGGTGAAAAGGTTGCCGGCCAGATTGTTAACTGGAGCAAGTTACAGAGAGCAGTCAACCCCCCGTTTAAACAGCTCCACTGGTTGCTGATAAGTTTCCGGTCCCAATTCAAGGTGCATGTTATCTATATATATAAAAAGAGAGTGGTCGTGGGATAGCCGTTATGCACGGCCAAACTATAACACCCCGACCCACAAAAACCACCGAACACATTCCCACAGACCACGAGGTACCTATAGGGCACAAAAAACCCACCCTAGCTACCTCGCAAGACCCCTAAAACTGACCCCCAAAATAACCCCATAGACACCAAGTGTAGCGGCGCTTGCGGCGCACTCAAGCACCCCCCTCCTCACCCTCAGTCCTCGCTCACCGGCTGCCCGGGTCCAGGAGCGGCTGGAAGGCGACAGAGGAGGACAAGAAGGCAGCAGAAGAGGCACCCACGGCACAGCCCGCGCAACCCGGGTTCAGAAGCGGCAGGGAGACAGCGGAGAAACCGGCCACGGGACTACACTTCCCAGAAGGCACCGCACGGCTCACTGGCAAGGAGGGCGGAGAGTGGGCACTAAGGAACAGGAAGTCGCTGTGTGGGTCCTTCTGGGAAGTGTAGTCCCGTGGCCATGCCCGCTTGGTCCGCCGCCAGTAGCCCCTCACCTTAGAGAGAGGCAGGCAGGCAGGAGGCCCTCCACACGGCTGAGGGAAGGGGGCACGCTCCCGCTCCTCCTCCTCCTCCACTTTGGGGCCTTCCCAGGAGCAGGAGAGGCGAAATCTCCACGGCGGAGTTGCGAGACTGCGGCCCGGGAAGAGGTGCACTGCTGCTTCTCCTTCCCCCTCCAAGATCTTCTTCACCTCCCTACTTTCATTCCCCTCAATTCTTTCTCCCTTCTATGGATGGGGAAAGGAGGAGGAGGAGGCGGCCCCAGGCTTCTCTCTCCTTGGCCACGGCAAACCTTTGCTCCCTTCCCGTCTCAGTTCCCCCCCACACACACACACACACTCACACACACTTCTCAAACAACCTTTCCCAACCCCACTCTTCCTTTTTGGTAGTTTCCTCCTTCCTCTCCCAATCTTAACTTCCCCCATTCTCCAGCCCCTCTCCCTCCACTTTCCATTCCCAGCCTTCCCCACATTCCACCCTCTCTTTCCCATGTCATTCTTCCCCCTTTGACACACATATATACTGTACATGCACATATATACATACATACACATACATACACACATATACACATGCACACACATACATATAGACACATTCACACACATATACATATATACACATACATATACACATATATACATATATACACATACATACATACATATGCACTCACATATACACATATACACACATACACACAAATAAACACACATATACATATATACACATACATACACACATATACACATCCACACACACATATACATAAATACACATACATACACACATACACATACAACGTATACATATATACACATACATACACAAATATACACATCCAAACACATACTGTATATACATACACACATATACATACATACACATACATATACACATGCACACACATATATACATATAAACACATTCACACACACATACATACATACACATATATACACAGGCACACACATATACTGTATACATACACACACATATACACACACATATACAAATATACACATGCACACCCATATATACATACATACACACACATACATATAGACACATGCACATACACCCACCAAGACCATATAGTAACATCAATTCCAATGTATTACATACTCAGACTTTCTACATCATCTCCTAAATAGGGCACAGCAACACGTGCCGGGTTCAGCTAGTTACCTATAAAGCTCTAAACGGTTCAGGAACTGCCTATCTGTGTGACTGTATTCTCCCCTATGAGCCCACACGTTGCTTAAGAACTTCCGGGGATGCTCTTCTCTTGCTCCCACCCCCGTCTCAGGTGCGGTTGGTGGGGATGAGAGAAAGGACATTCTTGGTGGTAGCCCCTCGTCTCTGGAACTCCCTCCCCAGGGTGATTAAGCTGGCACCCTCCCTTTCCACATTCTGCAAGGAATTAAAGACGTGGATGTTTTGACGTGCATTTGATTGATGACTCCTATGACAACAACCTGTATCATGATTTTAATCATGATTTAATCTGAATTCCTATATTACATTACTACTCATATTTGTAAGTTAAGTTAAATTAATATTGATACTGTTTAATTGCTCTGTTTCCATGCTATTTCCTATGCTGTAATACATTTTCATCCAAGTTACCTGCCTTAGACACTACGGACCTGCTGCTAGTCAGAATAGATTGTGGTGAACCACCCTGGTGCTGTGAGAAGTGTGAGATGCATTCATGGACGCTACTAATAAACAGAGACAAGCAAAATAAAGTATTTCATAAAAGGCCATAAGGAAGTAGAATTACAACTGAGCTGTGTCTTACCCCTCCCCTCCCCTCCTGTTCCCAAAGTTTTAATACAATAAAAATAAATCCAAAATAAAGTATTTCACAAAGGTCATGATAAAAGCCAAAGCCTTACTTTTCAAACTACAAGAACACATTAGCACCCTTGGAGGAAGATGTTCCTATTAATTGAAAATGGGAGTTTGAAGAGATAACAGAGGGAGAGTTGTCCCAACACAGTGAGGAAAGGTTCTGAGAGAGGTTAATAGAATGAAGGTGATGGTCAGTTGATTTAAAGGATACAGAGTATAGTAGCACAGTGCAATTGGAGTGAAAAACACATTTTAAGAAGCAGTATGCGTCTGAGGGCAGAACAGAACTTGGGTGTAACTTCATCTCATCAATCCTTTCTAACTCACTATAGGCTCCATGAAGAGATGAAGTTGAATATACACATCTGTATGTTAACTTTGGGAGACTTAGGCCCCATCTACATGCGCTATAAAATCCAGAATTATGTGGCCAATATGAAGGGGCATTGCTGGAAAACACACACCCCTAGTGCGCACTGCAGTGCACATCCACATGAAAATCATGTGTTTTAAAAAGTCAGGAGAAAGTCCAAAATCAGTGTTAAAATATGCTGCAGCCTTATTCCACCTATATCTTTATAGACTAACGGTGTGCATTCATTGATGAAAGAAGCTCAATGAAATATGGAGGTTCAACTGACACTGTGAGAATGAAAAGCATTTCTCAATGTGCCAATAATCAATGTTTAAAAAAGTTTGAAAAGGAAAAGTCTTATCAAATAGAAATGCTGAAGATCTTCAATGGGTGTTGTACTCCGTTTGCTCTCCTTCTGTAGAACTATAGTTCCAACACCTCTTTCAGTTTCTAGCCATTTATGTCCTGCATCTTCTTACTGACATTAAAATAACACAGAGAGACAGTAACTGGATTTTCCACAGAAAAACTGGAACTCTACAGGACAAACTCATGGCACTGATGGTGTAACTCCTCATGCCCAGCTACTCAGTGGGGGCTTTCATGATCTCCAACATAGCCTTCAGGCAGTCATCAATGTACATCATTGGCAGATAGGTATTTAGTTTAAGTTAGGGAAACTCAAAGGAGGGGGCGTGATGTGCATGCCCGTGAAGCCAAATAAACACACAGAACCCAAGAGGTGAGGCCTGACTTACCTGCTCAAAGAGGTCTGGCTGAATGGGTAAGTGACTGAGGCATGCCCCCTCTCCCTCAGGCACAACTTTAAACTGATGCGGAGAAGCAGCATTGAGGGGGGAAGGCAAAGGCACGGCCCCAAGGACTCCCCCCGCTGCATGCCCCTGCACATTCCCACCACCTTCAGGGCAGAGCGAATAGGGGCAAAGCAATGAAGGACAACAATAAACTATAGTCACAAAATGAACAATATTCCAACACAATTACATCAAAATGTAACTGATTCAAAATGTATGTAGGAATGCATTTGGAAAGATTGAAATAGACTTGTAAACCATGTAGTATAGCATGTGTTGCTTTGACATCCAACAAATGGTGCTGTTTTTTGGGGGAAAGCATATTTTACCTGTCACAGGTGTGACATCTATAACATAGTAGGTATGTGAAAATAAAAAAAACATGTGCCTATTCAAATGCTACGCTTTGTCAAAATTTCAAAGCAATCTGTGAAGTATTTTGGGAGATTTAAGATTTTGAACAAATGAACATTTACATGTTTATTTATAGATTATTATTTGCTTATATCCCACCCTTCTCACCCTGAAGGGTACTCAGAGTGGCCAAATCTTGCTAAAGGAACGTTGGCTTCTCCCACTTTACTAAGCAATGCACTATAGTGAAACAGCCAGTTGTTCAGTATTCTCTCACGAAGATTCTTGTAGTCCAGATTGTCTGAGTAGATGAAAGGGCCACTATAGAAGACATTGTCAGGGGGCTTTCTGATATCAGGCAGGATCACACTGTTCTTTCCAAAGTGTTTCCTCAAGAGCTTAGGAAGTCCTACTCCAGACTGGCCTAGTCCCCATGTAATCAGCACCTGTAGATGTTCTGAATGGAAACTGTAATCTAAGTTTACCTGCCAGGTTGAGAAACCAACACACTTAACCAGCACAACGGCAATCTGACAGCCATAGCCACATTTCTTCAACATCTGTCTGATTTCTTCAACATCTGTCTGACAACTTTTCAAGAGAGTTTCATTTTATGTTTCTCTCACAGATGATGAAAGTCCTCTCAGTAAAGACTCTGGAATTCCTTTCTCCACCACATATGTGGAATTGTGTGGAGAGGGAAGTTGTTTCTTCTGAGGACAACTACTGGAGCTTCTTTTGTCAATAGAACTAGAGAAAGTTTTACTCTGTATGATGTTGGATTGATAAGGACAATTAATATCTGTATTCCCTTCCATAATCCCAGAAATTCAAATACAAACTACACAAATACTGTCTTCTACAATTAGAAAGTAACCATAAGATGAGGCAGCTGCTGAGGGCTGTTACTGATTTTTAATAACTTCTCTTCATACATAATCAAAATCTTCCACTACTATCACTGTCACCATCATTACCTTGAAGCTTCTATTAATTAGCCTGCTGAAGGAAAATTTCAGATATGATATTTTCAAAACTATCCTGATGCAGGTAGATTAACCTACTTCATTTTTATTGTATATTTTCTGTTAGCAAAAGGATATATGAAATGTGCATGGACATATAAATCTGTGAGCATTAGCATTGGAAGGCAATTATTATATTTTGTAGTCCTAACTAAATCAATAGTAAAGATTCCATTACTTTTTTAGCTGCTAGAAAAGGATAAAAGCTGCCATCATTGATTTTCTCATTGTCTATTTCAGATTTTCTGCTTCAAAGATTTGTCTTTTTTCTTTAACCTCAATGGATATAAAGCCACAGTGCTCCCTTTGCAAAGTGTTAGAGTTGAAGGCTTCTTTGAGTTAGAAAGACATATCCACAATTTTTCTTATGCCTAATTTCCTTGGAGCAACTAATAATGGGCTGCTCTTCAGCTAGGATGAACTATTGCAGTGAGAAGATCATGCTTAGGCTGAGTCATCAAGTCAGGGACAACGTTTCTGGTAGGATGTGTAAACCATCACAAGGACTCTTTCTTTCTATTTCTGGGATGGACAAGATACAAAATTTCTTATCCTCAACAAGAAAATGTATAAATACCTCAACTGAAAAATGTCCAGCCACAATCTCTCTATTGTTATGCAGCATATTTTGTACAAGCTTTTTACACAAATTATTTTTTTTATCATTAAGTCTCAAGATAATCCCATCCCTTTTTTAATTACTAAAGAATGTATAAAAGACTCATATCCTTTCCCAGTGTGAAGAATATGTTTCAGGTTCTTCATTGCCACATGCACTAATAAAAAAGTCAAACAACTTTGCTAGTGCTGGGTGTATGTGCAAGTTTTTTTTAAATTAAAAAAAACGTAGAATTTAGATTCTGAAGGTCCTCTAAGTTTTAAAAGAAGGAAGAAGGGTGGTGGTCTTGTTATCGGTAACCCCCTCCCAAGAAATTATAGTTTATCAAGAGACAAAAAATAAATATATGATTTTTCTTTTTATTAAAAACCTTTCCCAGAGATCTGGAGTGCAAATCACCTGAGACTGAGAGTCTGCTGCTCCCTCACGGAAACCGGTGTTTAGAGTGTATGCATTTGTTAACTCTTTTATTGACAACGAAGCCCTTTATTACCCAAGATCAGCACATTTGTCCCTTGAGTGATGCACCTTTGTTTCCTGAGCTCCATATATTTTTTTGGCATGGAACTGGACATTTGAACTAATCAAAAGCTCATCAGCACATCTGTATCATTGTCTTCTTGGCTGCATATTCCCAGAGGGAGTCTCTACATCTTATTGGTCTTTCACTCTGATTAATCCCCAGCTGCCATTCTCCCCACCAAGGAATCCCTGCCTAGAGGTGGTGATGTCAATGGAGATCCCAGCCAATCCAGGCGCAGGACCTAGCCTGCCTCTTTTTCTGACAATCAATAGAGGGAGCAGGAAATCTGAACAGCTGTCAAAACTGTAAAAGATATCTTGTAATGTTCTGTAGATTCACACTCTTACATTTTGAAACTAGTTGTTTGTACTTACATCCTTTTTGACCAAATTGTAATGAAACTCCGTGGCTTGTCTTCAACCTGGTGAGCTTGTTTCTCTGTCCTGGTCTATCAGGTTTAGCTTAGGCTCACTGGACGTAGATTCTGTTATCCACGATCTTACCTGAAATCACTACAGGCAAATGATACTGTGGGCTTCTTAAAAATGATATAATCTAAAATTCTGCATATCTTAACCCAGCCCTACCTGTCTTTTAACTCCCCACTCCAATAAGCCAGAGACAAATCCATTTATAAAATCTGGAAAGAAATGGCAATAGAAATCAGACTTCTTGATTTCACGATTAAGCCCAGGTATAATTTCATAAGTTTAGTATCACAGTAAAATAAAATCACAGTTAATAAGTCACCCAATTACAGGGGCCCTTCAGTTTACCATGATATGTTAAAAGTTTTCAATGTTTACTCAAACTCCAAAATACTGGAACACTTGGAGGCTTAACAGTTGTGCTATTTAGTTAACATGGTAATGATATGGTATCCTGTGGTGTGGTTAGCTTTAATTTCACCAGTACCTTGAAACTGGAATGACTCTCAATGGTAGGCCTAAGTCTGCTATTTGCTTGTTCACATGGAATCTATACATCTGAAGCCAGTCAGTCAACAACAACAACAACAACAATTTTATTGATTAGCCAGAAGCCATATCAAATACAAACAGAACACAGACA
Organism: Anolis apletophallus; assembly: GCA_030556195.1. Taxonomy (NCBI): domain Eukaryota; kingdom Metazoa; phylum Chordata; class Lepidosauria; order Squamata; family Anolidae; genus Anolis; species Anolis apletophallus. The sequence goes on from JARBWK010000001.1 coordinate 100,427,003, forward strand.
CATTGCAATGATTCTAAAAACAATCTGAGGAGAATTCTAGACCATTACATCAATTAAACCCCTGTTTTGCCCAGCAGGAGGGATTCTAAGGGAGGTGGTAACAATTCACAGGTCCTCATCTCCAACACAATTTATTCCAATTGCATCTATGTAATCAGATCTTAGTTTCATGGCTTTACAGAGAAAACGTATCTAAATCACTGAGTGCTGGGTGCACAAGAACAACAAAAGATACAAGACTAAGATATAAAAATATCTATTTCATAACAGCATAGCACAGCATTGGGTTATACAATTGTTGTATACATAGGTAAGGACTAGTCATCCATGAAACAACATCAAAGGAGATGCTCTATTTACAGTAGAACAATGGTTATAAATCATAGTAGAACTGCAACTCCTCAAATAATATATTGACTGTCCATAGAATCAGATCATATCCCCAAAGCTGTGAAGTCCAAAGGGCCGAGGACACAGGTAAATCGGAGGTAGAATAAGCTCCAAAATTATAAGTTCAAAAGGAGGCCTCCTTTTGAACTTATAATTTTGGAGCTTATTCTACCTCCTATTTCCCTGTGTCATCTGCCATTTGGACTTCACAGCTTTTGGGGATATGATCTGATTCTATGGACAGTCAATATATTATTTGAGGAGTTGCAGTTCTACTATGATTTATAACCATTGTTCTACTCTAAATAGAGCATCTCCTTTGATGTTGTTTCATGGATGACTAGTCCTTACCTATGTATACAACAATTGTATAACCCAATGCTGTGCTATGCTGTTATGAAATAGATATTTTATATCTTAGTCTTGTATCTTTTGTTGTTCTTTACAGAGAAAACGAGCAGTAGCATCTGTTATCAGCTTGTTGGAGCCGGCCAGCAGAAGTGAGACTTTTGCTAGAGGGTCCCAATGATTTTTTCCCACGAGAAATATCTCTAGCAGTTGTTTTCTCTCTATTTGATAGATTTTACAATAAAGCAGAAGATGAGTTAGATCTTCGATCTCGGGGGCACCACAAATACAGATACGCTCTTCATAGGGAATTTTCTTGAACCTCCCATATCTCACCATTGAATCTAATCAGTCAGTCAGTAGCCTTTATTTCGGTCAATAAACCATCGGCTAAGTCAGGTAAAAGCTACTATTCCATGTTACGAGTCTCCCACTGGATGACAGAACTAGAAAGGGACCTTGAAAGTTAATTAATGTGTGGGTATTTATTGTATTATTGTGAAAATTTGCTTCTGTTTAAAGGGGATCTTGGCGAATGTCTGCTGTTTTTAATATAAGAAACTCTAGGTTTCTTATTGGTATGTTTATGTGCCTTGAATGATATAGATTCATAAAGTTGGAACAGACCACATGGGCCATCCAGTCCAACCCGTTGCCATGCAGGAAAAGCAGAATCAAAGCACCCCCGACAGATGGCCATCCAGACTCTGTTTAAAAGCTGCCAAGGAAGGAGTCTCCACTACACTCCAAGGCAGAGAGTTCCACTATTGAAAAGCTCCCACGGTCAGGAAGTCCTTCCTAATGTTCAATTGATTCTCCTTTCCTGTAATTTGAACCCATTTTCTCAAGTCCTTGTCTCCAGGGCAGCATAAAACAAGCCTGCTCCATCTTCCTTACCACTATCCAACACCAAACATTTTAATTCACTTTTACTGAATAGGCATGTCTGCAGTGCACACCTAAATTCAGATGTGTACATTTCAATCAGTGTTTTGGGTTTCTTAAAAATGGGAAGACTAAAAACTTAAAGAATTAATATTAGAGATCAGGTGGAGAAATATTTCTATAGCTACAAAAATGGGATAAAACCTACTGGTATTTAAGCAGATTGCATCCTAGTTGAGAAAAAACTTACCAGCTCTGTTAGTTGAGGAATTCCAGAAGTTATCACCTTTGAAAATGTTTATTATCATTTATATCTTTTAAATTATTAATTAGGTAATTAGTGGTACAGTCAGATCTCTGTATCCATGGGTTCTGTACCCATGGATTCCACTATCCATGGTTAAAAAAATTTAAAACCCTGAAAAGCACATTTTGATTTTACTATTTTAAATATGAGATACCATTTACTATGCCATTGTTTATAATGTGATTTGAGCACTCATGGATTTTGGTATCCACACAGGCTCCTGGAACCAATGGGGTTCTGTTTCAGCAGCATAGAGAAACAGAGGCCAGAGTACCAATAGTACAAAGTGAGGAAAATGCAAACCTCTACGGGAGGGAATGGAGGAAAATTGTTCCCTTCGTTGTTCCCCACTTTCCCCCAATTAGTCTCTGCTCATGTGATAAGGTCCTTAGGGTGTATCTACACTGCAGAAATAAAGACATTTTATATCATTTTAACTTCCATGGCTCAATGTGATGGAACCCCCGGAATTGTAGTTTGGTGAAGCACCAGCCCTCTTTGGCAGAGAAGGCAAAAACTTGGTAAAACTACAACTCCGGTGATCCATAGACTTTAGCAAGGGCAGATAAAGAGGTTTCAAATTGCACTGACCCTAAGGTTTAGCACTTTAACTCTGAATCCAACTGTATTCCTAAATGTTATAAGGATCCCTTTATGCACTAGGAGGTAGAAGGTTATTTCCACATATTTCTTCTCTTTTCCGGTCCCTGCAACATTGTTTCCACCATTCCGCAGGGTTTTCCAATCTTCGGAGTTACAGATGGAAGGAGGGATCAGTCCCTCCCACTTCCTCTATTGGGAATATATGAGAACTTTGATTCAAATCCTAGAGATACAGTAAGACTTAAAGTGGAATACAGCCAGTTTATCTAGCTGAAGAGGTACACTAAGGGTAGAATCGTTGAATATTGCATTATATTATTTTCTGAGAAACATTTATCTCTTCTGGCATAAGATAGTGAGTGGAAAGGTATTTGTCAAGATAATAGAGCCCATTTCTTCTCTTACAGAAAGAAAGTGTAACTCCATTAGAATAGAAAATCTTTTGAAATTAATTTCAGATTCCACCTTTTAGGTTAATTTCCTTACCAGGAAGCCTGAAATACAGTTTTTGATGATGCCAGTAGTTTCTTAAAGAAATCTTGTTTTTTTTCATACATATGATGAGATTTAATCATGATTCTGATTAAATCACACTTTTGAATATCAGATTTCTCCTGTAATTTTAGTTAGGTACAGAATGTATGTATTGTTAACACTAATTACTTGCTCATTATTGTGGCTGAAGTGCATTAATAAATGAGATATTTACATTTCTCAATATGGTGGTATATTGTGAGAAAACAGCACTAGAAGAGTAGTGACTGGTGGTATTCTTTTGTTTTATAAATCACTGAAGGAAAGTCTTGATATCTGCTCTGACAGTTGTAGCTCCTTTTCCTTCATTATTCATTCATAATGGTATATAATAGTTTGATATGTCTGTAGAACTTGTCCAGAACAGAATTAAGTTGATTAAGATATTGTAATTGAAAATTGCACATGAACTTGTATACAAAATGTATGTAAGTTCTACTCATAGTACTTCTCTTTCTTGCTGTGTGTGTATACACACACACACACACACACACACACACAGGCCCCCTGGTGGTGCAGTGGGTTAAGTCTCTGAGCTGCTGAACTTGCTGACTGAAAGGTTGGTGGTTCAAATTGAGGGAGAGGGGTGAGTTCCCGCTATTAGGCCCAGCTTCTGCCAATCTTGGGTGAATTCTGCTTCCAGGAGTTCAATGTATCTATCAGCATTACTGAACTGAATTCTAAGCTTTTCCTAGAAGTGGAAGAGGATACCATAAGAAGCAGATTTGTAGCAAAAGAAAATCATTTTAGTGAATTATCTGGATATCTGTATGTGTTTCAAGATGTTGTTTCTATTTCACATCTTTCAACCAACAATCTATGAGGTTTAACCTTTTCAGAATGTTCTTTCTTTGTTATCAGTGAAGAATTGTGACTTTGAGTACTTGATTTTCTGTGTCTTATGTGTAAAGCACATAAAGCTGCTGATAGTAGTATTCTCAAACTGAAAGCCAAAGCGAAAGACACATATTTAGAAGACCAATACAGTTCTCACATTCTTGACTGGATTTTAAAAAATGACCAGCTTACACATTTTCCAATGGAAAAAATCATAAAATTTCAAAGCTAACAATGAGTATTTATTTAAAAATAGCATTACGATATGTATTCCCAGACAGTGACGTTAGGTGGCTCAATGAGACTATCAGAGTGACGTCTCTCTGCCACTCCAGTCAACATCACTCCAGGAGATAAGGGACAGACACTAGCTAACAGGAATGAGAGGCAAGGGTGATCTAGGGTTGCCACATTTTGATATGATTTTCAAGTTTTTATGAAGCATTCCTTATTTTTGTGAAAAATTCCCTATTTTTAGGTACCTGTCCCTTATTCATGCGGGTGAGCGACCAATTGGGGAATCAGGATTTCTTCCCACCTCTCCAGTGGGTGGGCGGGCACCAAAACCATCTTGGGGCTGATCATCACTCCAGATTAGTCACAGGATAAAGGCTGCTCCAAGGGAGAGTGTCAGTTCACTCTATCTCCTAATAAAACAGACTTTGGTTGTGGCTCTAAAGGTGAAACTCTGTTTTCCCATTCTGATGTTGGGAAAAACTATTTTAGAACAAGGGTTATGGTGACCAACCTAGATGCTGCTGTTTGAAACAGTGAAAGATGTCTATTCAAGCAATGTTTTGTTGATAAGCCTTAAAAATCAATTCCATAAAGAAAAGAAAATAGTACAGCCTGGTCTAGAGTTCTATGTCCTCTGAGATTTGTCTTTTCTGCTATCAAAACCTTTATATTTATATACTGTGACTTAAGGTAATGGAAGCATTTTTGTTTTGGAAAGTCTACCTTTGTGGGTGCAATGGCCCATGTATTTGCCTTTGTACAAACTATTAGAAGCTGCTGCTTTATTTAGTTCACTAAGCAATAAGCTTTTGCAGTATCCTTTTTAGTAAAATAAAGAAAAGTGTAGTACTTGACAAGGTGGCTTTAACTTATTCTTTATTTTAAAAAGGGAGACCAGATAATGTTTAGAGGAAAGGGTTCAATAGGACTCATTGTCTTGCAAGCGTGCTCAGGATTGCATTGCAACCCTGGTCAATTTTTCCTCTTTTCATTAGCAGAAATTTAATGATAAAGCTAATTGCTCATTAGCCTTGGAATGCCTAATTTTTCCAGTCTTCAATTAACAGGTTTTTTAAAAAAACAAAAAAATCTTAGTCTCTATTAACCTAAGCAGTTTGTAGGGAAAAAAAACAACAAACACAGTTGTGAGCTATATAAGATAGCAAAACTCATTAATTTTGTTTTCTTTGAAACATCCAAAATATGAGGAAGAAAACCATGAACAGATTCTCTGTGAATTCTTCATTTTGGTGCAAACTGTATGCCTGAGCTGAAAAGCTGCTGGGTGAATTCTTATAGTTTATTAGTATTCTATGTGATCTAGACTGGGCACTTACATTTAGAATGTGCTATGGGAACTTGTGGTAACTATAGCAACCAGACTCCAGCTTTCAGCAGTTTTATAATGTTGGAGCACTGTATTTTGGAAACATAAGGTGTCCACTGAAGCTTTGTTCCACTAACGAACCACCAACAGTATTTATTTATTTATTTTTATTTAAAACATTTATATTCCACCCTTCTCACCCCGAATGGGACTCAGGGCGGAGCACAGCATATATACGGCAAACATTCAATGCCGGGACAAAAATTCATATACGCATACATAAAACATTAAAAACATTTATCTCAATATTAAAGCACATCATTTAAAACCATCTCAATCATCCACGTCTAATCTAATTGGCCTGGTAATCATTCCAAGTGCTGCTTTATTGCCCTGTTCTGAAAGCTTGGTCCTACAGCCAAGTTTTACCATCCTTCTGAAGAACAGGAGGGAGGGGGCCGATCTGATCTCACCAAGAAGGGAGTTCCATAGCCGGGGGGCAATCACCGAGAAGGCCCTGTCTCTTATCCCCACCAATCGTGCCTGTGACAATGGTGGGACAGAGACCAGGGCCTCCCTGGAGAAACTTAATCTCCACGATGGTTCATAGGGGGAGATGCGCTTGGACAGGTAAATTTGGCCGGGGCCATTTAAAGCTTTATAAGTCAAAGCCAGCACTTTGAATTGTGCCTGGTAGCAAACTGGCAGCCAGTGGAGCTGGCGTAACATGGGAGTTGTATGCTCCCTGTATGCTGCCCCAGTTATTAAACTGGCTGCCCCTCGTTGGACTATTTGAAGCTTCTGAGCAGTCTTCAAAGGCAACCCCATGTAGAGTGTGTTGCAGTAGTCTATCCTGGATGTAACAAGAGCGTGGAGCACCGTGGCCAAGTCTGACTTCAAAAGGTACGGACGCAGCTGGCGCACAAGTTTTAATTTTGCGAAAGCTCTTCTGGCCACTGCTGCAACCTGAAATTCCAGGTTAAGTGATGAGTCCAGGAGAACTCCCAAGCTACAAACCTGTCCCTTCAAGGGGAATGTAACCCCATCCAGCATAAGCTGTAACCCTATACCCTGTTCAGTCTTGCGACTGACCAGGAGGACCTCTGTCTTGTCTGGATTCAACTTCAATATGCTTGCCCTCATCCAGACCGTCACAGCAGGTGCTCTCACTACATCTTCAGAGACTGCAGTAACTTTGGCGTCCAAGTCGGAGTAAATCAGAGCAACTTTATCTGTGAAGAATCGAGCAAATGCCTCACAGCAAGCTGCCGAAGAATCAGGGACCCTGTCACAAGTGGCGGGGTTCAACAATCCTCTGACCATTCGAAAAAGCCCAGCTGGACTGTTCCTCATGGACGCAATGTTGGCTGCAATGTGAGATTTACTTGCAGCCTTCACTGCTGTGGAGTACGCCCTTGCATAGGTGCACGCCTCTGCTTGGTCTGACACACTGCGAGATGATCGCCACACACCCTCTAGACCAGTCATTGTCAACCGCTGTGCCCCGGCACACTAGTGTGCTGTGAGCAATCAGCTGGTGTGCCGCAAGAAAACCTCTTCCCCCCGCCTTTCTTCCCCCTCCGAGGTTTTCCCGCGGCACACCAGCCGATTGCAGGACAGCGGGTGGGGAACACAACCCTCTCTAGGACCTGGAGAGGCAGGGGAGAGGCAGGGGAGGCTCAGGAGGGGAGGGGCCAGGCCAGGCCCTCCTCCTCCTCCAGAAGTGAGCCCACAGGAGGAGGAGGAGGAGGAGGAGGAGGCGGGAAGCTGGCGCAGCGGGAAAATGGCTCCCCGCAGGGCCCAGGCCTGCCTGGGAGCCGAGTTTGTTCGGCTCGGCTCGCGTCTTCCGCGGAACCTGACGGAAGAGGCGAGCTGCCCAAACCCGGCTCCCAGGCAGGGCCTGTTCCCCAGGCTCTCGCTCTGCTTGTGAGGGAGAACTGGGGAAATGGAGCCAATCGCGGGGCTTGCCTTCTCCCAAACCGCTGTTGGGCAAAAGGCAGGGCTAGAGAGTGGCTTTTCCATTTGCCCGAGCTGCCCCCGCATGCGAGAGAACGGCGCAGGCAAGCGGAGAAGCCACCTCTGGGGCCTTGCCTTCTCCCAAACCGGTTTGGGAGCAGACAAGGCCCCAGAGGTGGCCTCTCTGTTTGCCTGCGCCGTTCTCTTGCATGCGGGGGCAGCTCGGGCAAAAACCACCTCTGGGGCCCTGCCTGCTCCCAAACCGGTTTGGGAGAAGGCAAGGCCCCAGGGCGCCTGCTCCGTTTGCCCCCCGCTCCTCCCCCTCCTCTTCGCTGCGGTTCCCTCAGGCTCCCTGTCAATTTCCCCCAAACTCCATCTGTGTTCACTTTAGGGCAGATTGAGTATTCATGCCAAGTTTGGTCCTGATCCAACATTGTTTGAGTCCAGAGTGCTTTCTGGATGTAGGTGAACTACAACTCCCAAACGTCAAGGTCTATTTCCCCTGAACTCCATCTGTGTTCACATTTGGGCATATTGAGTATTCATGCCAAGTTTGGTCCTGATCCAACATTGTTTGAGCCCAGAGTGCTTTCTGGATGTAGGTGAACTACAACTCCCAAACGTCAAGGTCTATTTCCCTGAACTCCATCTGTGTTCACATTTGGGCATATTGAGTATTCATGCCAAGTTTGGTCCTGATCCAACATTGTTTGAGTCCAGAGTGCTTTCTGGATGTAGGTGAACTACAACTCCCAAACGTCAAGGTCTATTTCCCCTGAACTCCATCTGTGTTCACATTTGGGCATATTGAGTATTCATGCCAAGTTTGGTCCTGATCCAACATTGTTTGAGTCCAGAGTGCTTTCTGGATGTAGGTGAACTACAACTCCCAAACGTCAAGGTCTATTTCCCCTGAACTCCATCTGTGTTCACATTTGGGCATATTGAGTATTCATGCCAAGTTTGGTCCTGATCCAACATTGTTTGAGTCCAGAGTGCTTTCTGGATGTAGGTGAACTACAACTCCCAAACGTCAAGGTCTATTTCCCTGAACTCCATCTGTGTTCACATTTGGGCATATTGAGTATTCATGCCAAGTTTGGTCCTGATCCAACATTGTTTGAGCCCAGAGTGCTTTCTGGATGTAGGTGAACTACAACTCCCAAACGTCAAGGTCTATTTCCCCTGAACTCCATCTGTGTTCACATTTGGGCATATTGAGTATTCATGCCAAGTTTGGTCCTGATCCAACATTGTTTGAGTCCAGAGTGCTTTCTGGATGTAGGTGAACTACAACTCCAAAACTCAAGGTCAGTTAAATATATGTATTACTGTGTTAGAGTGTCATTTTGTTTCATTTTGGTTGGTGGTGTGCCTTGGGATTTTTTAAATGTCAAAAGTGTGCCTCGGCTCAAAAAAGGTTGAGAAACACTGCTCTAGACTCCTCTTTGTTTGCTCCATCACTTCCAGCTCCTGGTTGAACCTGGGGGCTGGTTTAGCTCAGCTACTCAAGAGGAATTGCTCCGGAGCAATTGTGTCTATTGCCCTGGTCATCTCCCTGTTATAGAGAGCGACCAGGGCATCAACAGAACCACCTACCTCGGTGGCGGGTGCGGTGAAGCTACGTTCAAATCAACCGGCTGGACAGGGTGGACCCTCTCTTAAAGATCCCACCGCTGCCGCCAATATGTGACCACTCCACTTCTTGACCGGCCTCAGACTGGACAATCTTTCTATGTCCACACTGCTGACCTCCAATCCAAGGAAACCTCGAAGTTACCTCAGCAACTTCACGTTTATTGGCAGGGTACTGTCTCACCCCTTCACCATTTAACTGACTGGAGTTTTAAAACTTCTCAGTGACCACTTGACCACGCTGCCACCATTTATCCGGCTGACCACTGACTTTGAGGGCCACCACCAATAAAAGAATCAGGAGAGGTGTTTTCCTTTTAAGATGCAAACAATTTATTTTGACACAAATGGGTACAATCTTGGTTGGTTTCAAACTTCCTTAGAGGCACAACTTTTTCTGTTACATAACACAATGGGGACCTATTATAGGGTTTCCACTAAACCTCTATAAACCCCTGCAACTTTAACTAGGGTCTCTATACCCTTTAACTGGACTGCTCACTAGCAGACCTTAAGACACACACTAACACTGGACCGTTCTCTTTCAGTCCTTAGGACACTCTCAACTAGAACATAACTCCTCCCCCCTCTCATTTGGCAGTTGGCTTCCCGCTCTTTTCCAACTGTAGAATTCAAACCTGAACATTCTACTAGCCTCTAGCCCTGGTTGCCATGGCAACAGCTCTTCTAAGCTTCTGCCATGCCTCCCTTCTGTTTCACCCACAGAAACAAACCATAGAACATTCAAAACAACATACATTTTAACACATGTCACACAACATTTACACACAAATAATCAACATCATTACATTACCTTCCTTCCTCCCGAAATTATTTTTAATTCTCTCTGTCCAGAGTGAATTAAAAATAATGCGTTAACAAGACATTATATAATCTTATACATTTCACATATACATTTATACTTACACAACTATATACAAACCATATCCATTCTGTAATCTGAATTTAAGTAACTCTCGATAAAGAGTCAGCTACTACGTTCGATTTGCCTTTCACATGCACTACCTTAAAATCGTAGTCTTGCAGAGTAAACTCCATCTTAAGAGTTTGTTGTTAGTACCCTTAACATTACTCAGCCATTTTAATGGCGCATGATCCATCTGCAAAACAAACTTCCTGCCCACAGATATGGTCTCAGTTTTTGAATCGACCACACTATGGCGAGACATTCTTTCTCGATGGTAGAAAGACTACTTTCTCTCGGCAATAGCTTTTTATTTAAAAACATTACAGGATGCTTTTCCCCATCCTCGTCAGCTTGACTTAAAACCGCTCCCAAACCTGTTTCTGATGCGTCGCACGTTAATATAAATGG